>VRMD01001419.1:0-17159 GCA_009872375.1 Sminthurides bifidus
TGGAAAGGATGCTTTAGCAGTACTCCGCCGTGGTACACAAATGAGAGGGATGAAAAAGTGTACGGACGAAATAAAAGCAATTTCGTCGATATCCATCTTCCATTTTTCTCTCTTGTATCCCTATGCAGCGGCCAGCAATTTCGCAGGCGACAACAGGAAGGGATGAAGGAAATATAATCTTGGAGCATCGCACAAGTCTGTAAATCAGATGCAATTCATGGCGATTGTGTGTCCTCCTCCGAGCTTTTACACTTTGACTGCTAGCGGGAGTGCGGAACGTAATATAAATATAGGACTGGTGAAAAGTGCAGGACAGGCTGGCGCGAAGGATTTTTATCCGTCCTTTGGTAATGGAGGAATTCTTTTAAATCTGTGTGTCTCTTCCAAATCTGGGCGATAAGTACACCAGATTGAAGAGCAGCCTCCGTTTCCTGTGTACAGCAGGACATGTATGTACATGTGTGTACTTCCAGGCAGCACACACTGCCCATTTCAACAAGGTGCTATCTTTGCGAGACAGTTTTTACACCCAGGCTGTGAGATTTACGAAGGGAAGGAGGAAGGGTCCTCGTTTGAGAAATTGTTAGTTCTGCATCAAAGCCGTCGTCAGTGTACAACTGCTGCATTGGTAAGATGTGGATTTTGCACAAAAACTTTTGCGTCGTAGTGAACATGAGTTGACTGGTTGAAATACTGCAATGTATTAGCATTTACCTCAGGAATTTAAACTCCGGCTCTTGAATTGCTGGCAACTTGTCGTGAAAACCCTGTTGAGATTCAATCTAGGCTCTGGAACTGTCCCATAAGTAATGGAATATTGGCGGATTGAAAAAAAATGGTGAAAATTTTCACACCTACTACTACCACTGTATGCGACCCATCGACACATGCCAGGACATGGAGGCCCAAAGCAATTTGTTATGTGCCTGCATTTAAGAGTGAAATCAACACAGGCTGGTCAAGGGAGCTGAAGGAAGGCGAACGGAGATACTAAGTTATGGGCAATTGATGAAATTGCCTTGGAATATCTGAACAAGGAGCATTGCCGAGGGCATCGGAAGATGTCACAAGGTAAGGCAAAAGCAATACGAAAATTGGACTCGGTCTTTAACTGGAAGGGAGTAAACGGGCGAGATATGACCAACAGCCGGGGGTTGATAAGAACTATTGGCCGGAGAATTAGCATGGACTGTCTTGTGGACGGCGTAAATCATGACGCAAAGTTGATATTATGCTCGGAGGAAGAAAATTGTAAGTCCGTTTTCTAGTTTTTCTTTTGAACCGGCTGTGCTGGTCATCCCGTAAAAAAAAGATTCTAAAGGAGATGAGAGAAAAGTGAAAATGGTGGAAGAGATATAGGGCTGACAATATTGCAACCCCGTCTCCTTCTGTCTGCCGCGCATTATTCCACGAAAGACGAAAAAGAAGGACGTAATTCTCTCGTACCTTGGACCGAATGCCAAAAGCACAACCGCTTCTCGAGGTAATGTTCGGCGACAGATGTTAAAATGCATGACTGCTGCTTGTGTGTGTTTCGTCCATCGCATTGGCAGCAGTGGACAGGAGTTTTTAATGGGGGGTCGGAACGATTCGGAAGCTAAAAAACTCTTTGTTCAAAACAATCCGATGCTGGAATCAGGGCTGGAGAAAGCGTCCAGTCGCATTTTTAAGGACGGTCGATGCCAAGCCATTTGGCTCTTGCCTTGCTTAGTCAGCAGTAATGGCCGGAGCTCACCCATCCTGTTTTGCACATAGACACATGAACAGGCTATAGTACAACTGGTTATATTGTCCAAGAACCTATGAATCTATAAACTCAATCCCCTCCTTGGCCGAATCTTTCAATCTCCACAGAAGCTATAACCTAATCTCTTCCCTGGGCTGTGTACCATTTGAGCGGAAGAAACATTCAACCGCCAAGCTCCCCGGCCAAGACCCATTAGCCGTTAACGTGCAAGCATCTCAGCCATACATCCTATCAATTACCACTTGAACAACCCTCTTGATTGCCTGGAAAACGGCACAATAAAATAAAAATCAAAGTAAATTAAATTTATGCTGGTTGAGGCGCAAAAAACCCCGAACAGTTTCCAAAGGCTGGATCTCCGTCCGGTTTTATAACTCTCTCAGACAGTAGTAAAAACTAGTTTGAGTAGTTTTATCAAACACGGAGAAATTAGTAGATCAGCCTGAGATCAACGGGACTTAATCGCAGGAGGAGTGATCCATGGTGAAATTCATCATTTGTCTCTCCTCACTTAATTCTTTTATGTGACTCCCGAGCTGGGGTGCATAGCTAGTAGTGATGCTATTTTTGTTCAAGTTGATTTTTCCCGGGGAAAAACAACGCTCATGTCACTTTTAATTACTAGCCTTACCAATGCAGTTGCATTAACAAATCATTCCAAAACTCCTCAAGAAGTGAAAGAGAGAGAGAGAGAGAGAGAGAGTTTGATGAGTGGAAGAAATCCTGCGCTAAATTATTTTATTGAACTACGAAAATTCTTTATTGCATCGCATCGCATCGTCAGCCACTAAAGCGGAATGCGGCTTTGTCCCAGTTGCATCGTTAACATCTTAATCATTGTTTTACGCCAAGCGTCATTAAGAATCTGGAGAATCAAGTACTCAAAATACCCGCTTTCATTACCACCATGCATGGAGTGGAGTAAATCAATGCTTTCCTCATGTGAGATTTAGCCCGTGTAAGAATCATGCTACAAGTCCATTATTGACGGAGCTGATACGCTATGTTGGGCTCCAGCTCATCTTTTCTACAGGGTTTGAAAATTATGTGTCGGCTCACTGGAATCAAGTACAGGTGGACGGACTATAGTGAAAAGTGCCTTATGCAATTCTGACGATTTGGGTTGATCGTCTGGATTGAATTCGATTAGTAGTAATTTTATTTTCCCCTTCTCCAAGAGTGAGACCTCATCTACCAGGCACCACCGCGAACAGGAGGACGGGGTGTTCACTACCGCTAGTGTGACTATTCTTGTATTATTTGATTTAGACAGCGATAAAGTGCAAGAAAGTTCTTCAGCCTGTCTCTTGTCTGTGATGGAAGGACAGACACGGCATTCTACTGCAGTCAGTTGAGAGAAAAACAAGCGGGAATTCGTGCATATGGATACAATCACGCAATACGGACTGTAATCTACGGTATCTATCTACTTGCAACTCCTCCCCGGCCATTTCCCATGGACAACAATCCCACATCTTGGACACACGGGCTATTAGCTCGAAGCTGGCAGGAACTTAAGTACAGGTTATAAAAAAAGAATTGGAATGGAGAAACTTGTGTGTGGCAAACACGAAAATTTATTTAGTGTGTGCTGCAAGTGTCAATAAATCGGGGAAAGTAGGGCTGAGACTTGCATAGCAAACATGATCTACCAATGAGGAACTCGGCTGGCGTAGCCTATCAATTATTTCTGCCGAAATAATGAGAAAGCTCATGCACGCTCCACAAAGACTGAGAGTGTGAGCCAGCCGGGAATTTCCTCGGTGGGAAGGAGAGAGTGAATAAAAAACCCGTTATCTGTTGTGCTCAACTGGAAGGTTATTTTTTCAAATAATAACTCCTGCTCCTGGGTAAACTTCTCATGCGGCGCATACATTAAGCAAGGATTTGACTCTCGGATTTTCACATGCATAAGCATCACATTAGCGGGTCAAAACTAATTGTTTTCCTTCCTCTCGTCCACGCAAATCAGAAAAGCGAGTCTACAGTGAGCTATTTTCCATTCCCCTCGCACGAAAGCATCCCCGAGTCTGCTCATCTAGTGGATAGGAGGTAAGAAACAGGCTGTCTATCGCAGCAACGGCGGAAAATTAGTTACAGCATTGTTTTGTTACTTTTGCGTGTTCTATTACAAGACTGATCCATGATTTATAGATTTATCTGTAATTAAACGAGGAGCCGAGTCACAATTCAAATACTGGGCAGTGGATAAAGAAAGCACGACTGTGAGGGATGCATGAGGAACTCGTAGCAACTTTCAGGGAAAAAGTCTCCTCCTTTATTTATTGCCTATTGACAATGGGTTGTTGTTGACTAGAAAAAAGAGTAGATAAAAAATCAAGTGGTTTATCTATCGTCTCAGTCCATTTCCTTCATGGCCGTTTTACTGTACGGAGGACGGAGGATGGAGCTGACCGAAGTCCAGTGTGACTTTGGCGGTCAGCAACGGCAGTTAACAATGTCGCGGACTGAGCTCAAGGATTTGTTGACATGAAAGTTGAGCTTTTACCGAAGCTGAGAAATGAAGTAGCCGAAGAAGGTACTTGAGGAGGCAGACAAGGGGATTTGTATCCAAAAAAAGTGGAGTGACCAAGCGAAACTTTGTTCACGTTCCTTTGATTAATGCCGATTAAGCTAAGCATGTAAGGTTTTCCAGGAGAAAGTCTCATTAATCTTGACACGGGTTGAGGAACTCGGCGGATGGAAAATGAAGACGGTGAAATAGCGGCAGTCCCGAAACTGTTTACCGGCTATCTTGACAGGGTGGGTTGCCGAAAGCCGGACAGAGGGGCTCAGATAAGGTGGCGAATGCCACAAGAGAAATGACTGTTACAACAAGTCAGAAGTGGACATTGGAATGAGAGGCTGGTGAGATGAATGGGCGAATGTTTCGGTAATTTTGAGGAATTGTGGCTGCTTCCGTGAGCATGAAACATGTAAAAGGCGGATGGAACATCACGCCGAACTGCATTCATTTTACACAATAACGCCCTTCTAAATCCTAACGACCAAATTATCAAGCCGGGGGCTAAGCCACGAAAGCACTTTCACTCCCGAGCAAAAGTAGATAAGAAAATCCTGATGAATGAAGACAACGGTTGTTTTTCAACCTTATAGTATTTTCTTTTTTGCCTCCGATACACAGCATCACGACCACCCTGCGAAATCTTCACCCTGTACTCCTCCACGGCTCAATACCAAAGAGGGAGGGGGCTGAGCCTACCCCCGTGCGGTTCGAGAGTAGGACTGGCTGAGAGTTATCAACAACTTCTTGTACCGACAGAAAGAGTCACGGAAAAACAACCCCGCCACATTTATTTATTCGCTACACAATGCTTTCATCCACCCTTTGATCCCATTTCAAGAAAATCTCCAGGCGCTTTACTTTGTTAAATGCTTTGAAGACTTCCGCTTTATTCCCACCGTGATAACATCATTCGTATTATCCTCTTAGGCAATTTATTCCACCTTCCTCATTCTTCCGCCACTTAGAGAAAACTGAGACGGAAATGCACAATACAAAAGGAATTACCCCACGACCTGCCTTAGGTGATGGAGTGAGTGCACCTTTCCTCTTCTAGAGCTTCTTGGAACACAGAACACATGGTCTCCAAACCAGTAAGGCAAGGTTTATTTTCCATTCTAAAGAAGAGTGTTTTTTCTGCAGAAGGAAGCTACAGAAAGTACCGATTACATTCAGAACTTAAAACGCTTATGATGGTGCGTCAGCACCATCATAATTAGCAATACCTGCCACAATGAGTGTTGATACCCACCCCGAAACGCAAGCAGAAAGAAAATAACCTGGTCAACTTGAAACCCTGCACAGGTAACATGCTTAAAGTGCACAACACGCTTCTCCATAAGCAGCCCTGTTTGCTCATTAGTTAAGTGAGTTAAGGTAACGGGATTTACTCGGAGAGCGGTGTCATAGCTGGGCTTGGTCGATGTCCTTCTAGGAAGCAGAGCGTCACCGCCAACAAGGACAAGTTTTGTTGCAAATTAATGTACTACGGTGGATAAAGTACTCTTGGAGCTGGTGAGGCGACCAGGGCCAGAACCACACAACATCCAGCCTCGGCTCAATTTTCCATCAACAGCGAAAATGAGAGCTGGGAAAATACTCATTTACTGTTTCCCATTAAATCCACAAATATCACGCCCCAACTCGATCAAATTTTCTCGCTCCTCTTTCAGCCCGAGATGACGCAAAATACAGGATGCGGTTTTAGTTTACTTGCCCTCGTGGCAAACCATAACACTAATTAATTGCTTCGCGTCTAATTCTCTAACGTGAGACCGAGATGAGGTAGCTGGTGGCTGTACTTTCTCTCTGCCTAGTACAGTACGAACTCGACGCTACAAAACGGTTATTATCATTGCATATGCTTTCACCCATTAACGGAAAATAAAACAGTGTTCATAATCACCTAACATCTACCTCCGTCCTCACACCAACACATTTAACCCTTGTACATTCACCGAGGCTTGGCAAACACAGCCGCAGCAGTCCTGTAAACCTCGTGTATATGTGCAACAAATAATCAAGTGTAGCCTATTATTTTCCTGAGTAGTATCATTTTTCACTAATGAAGTCTATTTGCAATCATCAAATTGGATGTGTACTTTGCTCTATGCTCAAACAAAGGAAGGGAAGGAATTTCGAAGAGAACTTATCAACCTGGAGTCAAGACATAGCTTATTAGCAAAGGGTCGATTTTAGTATAACGAGAGAGAGAGAGAGAGAGAGAGAGATTCGTCTCGCTTGAATTAATCCAATCGGAGAAACAATGTGGGCTGATCTAGACACGAATTAAACATAGCTCAGTGAAGCAGTAGATGGGAGTTTACATATACACAGCATTATAATGTTTAAGAGAAAATAATTGAGCCCGATAAATAACTTTGATCTACTTTCCTCAGTTGGTGTATAGGTACTGAGCCGGAATTAGTAAATTCAAGTTTGAAAGGGATGATGGCTCAAAGTGACTTTATTGCGCTCCTAGAGTCAATCGCCTACGCACCAGTGCCTCTTCTCTCTCTTCCTGATCCTAGGACCATTCCTTTGTTGTCTTTTGTACGTCTCATCTCTTTGCCAGCTTTGGACGGCTGGATGGAAAAAGTCAAGTGGACAAACAAGTGGAGGGCTGGAGTGCAAACTATGGCGTCCAGGTGCTCCTCTGTGCACAAGAAGGGGTGATACATGTCCAGCAGGAGTTGGATTGAAATTCATGAGGGAGAGCGGATGACAGGGGGAAGTGAGACTTTTAGTGTGGATATTTGGCACTGATCTTTCCGTACGGTGTCAGGGATGTTTAGAAGCACCTCTTGTGGAGGAAGTGGAACGGGTGGAAGGGGGGGACAACGCCGGTGTACTCCAAGGGCGAAGACAACAGCCGAGGACGGATTTCACACAAGTCCTCTCTCGGAAATTGCATGCACGTAGGAGCTGTGAAATGTGAGAATCATATATATCTGTAGATTTAGCGGGACGAGATGAATTTTGAAAGGACGAGAAAATCGCTAGCCACTACACACTTAAGTAAGAAAGTACATTTTTATCAAGCTGCTGAGAGAGCGGCGGAGTATGTACATGATTTAGTTTTTAAGCTCGCCGAGGTGGGGGTGCGGACAAGACGGTGGTGAAAGTGCGAGAGGGAGCGGCGTGTTTACAGGGACGATGGAAAGGATTGAAGGGAGGATTTAGCACATGAATACTAAACGAAAACGTCCTTCGTGAAAGGTATGTACGGCTGGGTGTGGGTAAACAATGCCCCACTTAATTGCTTTTACACTTCTTTGCACTTTGGAGAAAAATATGCAGGCTTCCGTGGCTACATCCCAGCAATCAAGATTCCGCTAGTGTAAATACTTCTTTTGGGGATTTTTTTTTCAGTCCAACTTTTATTTGGAATGCGTAAGAAAAACTTTTTTCCCTTTTTTATCTCACTGATTTCTAGTGTACTCAAACATTAGCAGTTTTATAGCCCTGCATATCCTCGGATTGGATTCTGGCTAGCGTCTCCACTCCTCCAGGAGGGAAAGTACCTCAGCGCGTTGTGAGATGAACGGCTAATTTATAGGTGCGTCGGCCTATATAACAACGGAGAAATTTATAGGAACCGAGGGACAAAAAATCCAGAGTTGTCATTCCTTAATTTCAATGAAATATAAATCGAACGCTCTGTCACTCAAGAGGGAGAAAAACATAAGAGGGGACAAATTGCAAGGAAAAAAAATTAGAAAGCAAGGACAAGAGAAAAGAGTGCCAGATGTAGGAGCCCATGCTAATGTGAAAAATCAACGGAGGAAAGAAAGAGAGTCATGTGCCAATTGAGATGACACCAGACTGAAATTTTCAGCTGGTAGCACACACTTGCTTCCTCCATTGGCATATTGGAGGCAAAAGTGTCTGATTGAGGAGGCTGGCCTGGCTTAGAATGCTAAATAGTAACTAGAACATTGATTGACACTAGGGGGATGAAAAAGGTGTCTATATACCCACTCCCGCCGCCGACTGCTTCTGTCATACATATGTGGCGCAACCCTAGGAAATCTAGTAAGGGAATAAGTCGCGTTATGTATTTCCGTCGTCGGCGGCTCTGACATGCGACCCTGTGTTAAAAAACGGTGAAAGTCTGTCACCTTCCCCTGTACTGAGTGCCATATTTCTTGCGGGATTACTAAGTGCGGTAACTTGGTTTTTGATATGCTTCGGTCTGGTGCGCTATATTTTACCAACACAGCTAGGTGAAACATGGTGTGACAAGCATGCAGGAACGCTTGGGTGAACGGCAGTTCTGGCAATAAACAGCACGGTCCAACTGAGGAATTGTCGAGGGAAAAATCCCAGTCGAGTCTTAAAACTTGAGGAGAAAGCCAGCAGAGAGCCCAACTTCCTTTGGTTGTTTGCCAGGTAGAGCGTATAAATCGAGGAAAAATAGCAAAGGAACAAGTGGAGAAACTGAATCTCACAGTGCCTTTCTGCTCTCTTGCCGGTTCACACGTCTTACTTACCCCGGCCGCAGATTGCTAAAATATACAAATGTAAAATCGACGTCAGTTCTAGAAAACAGTGGCGACCACACCGCGCTTCTTCTCTCTCTCTCCCGCTCTTTCCTGGCAATATTCACGACATCTGCATCTTCCGCACAGAGGATAATGCATACAGAGCGATGGCATTTTTTATACTCAGTATCCCTGCATGGCTGCTCAGGCGAAAGGACAAAGACTGGAGAAAAATAAAAGCTATAGCCAGCACTCTGTTTCGGGAGATGAAAAATTAAATTCTTCATTCCGAAACCACAGAATTTCAGATCAAAATACTAACTATATGCACCCTTCCGACAAATCAAGACTGAAAGAAAACACTGCGGCTCACTGCAAGCGCCCAAGTCAGGACCTGAAGGTGGAGATATTCATGGCGAATAAAATTGCTGAGACCGTTCGAAGAATTGCAAGTCTCGGCATGCTTTTTAAGCACGATGCAAATCATAAACTCGTAATTCAAATTGCTCTTCTTGAGTAAACTTGCTGCAGTGCAGCAATAAAAAATTATCTAACGTGAAAAAAGACTGGAACGTGATTTCTCTCAGAATCAGTTCAATCAATACGTAGGGAGGATGGCAGCCTTTTAGTTCTTTGTGCCCATTACGGTAAAAAGCCATAACTTTTTGTATACAGGCAGGAAAAGATTCTTGCATTTTAAGCAGGAAATCCAATGCGGTTTTTTGATACGATGACGCTGAATTAAATGGAATGTCTTGTACCTTGAAACAAGGGGTTTGAAACACCAAACTACTGAATGAAGGAGGGGAACCACGAGATTGTAAAGGATAGCGGTGGAAAGACAAGAGAGGGAAAGGAGAAGAGCAACCGTCTCGCATATTAATTTCCTGTAATTATTGGATAAGGTGCAATGTATGCATTTTTTGAAGACGAATTTAATTATGTTATGCTTGACTCCAAGCCTCTTGGGTCTGGTTCCGAAAATGTGGAAAAGCTCTTCAGACGCGATAAAACTGGAGATGTCTCCTCCCAAGACCCATTTTCAGAACACAGTCCTCATGCAAAAGGTAATCAGAACGTTTTCCAGCCAGCTCCAACTTCAACAGGAACAGGGAACCATTTAAGAAATATTTTGTGAAAGAAGCTTTCTCTTTCATTTCCACGTGAAAAATCATGAGAACGTTCAGCTACTACTGTTCCCTTTAGAAGACGGCATGCGATCGGACATGATTGTCTGATGCTGAAGCCTGTAGCTACATAAGGTTCCGATGGAATATGAATGGCACGAGGCAAAGATCAAGTTGGTCACAGGCACAGGTACCATTGCTTGGGGTGGGAGCAGATTCCAAGTTTTGTTGACTCCGTCATTTTTCTTTAGAAACTTCTTTTGCTTAATGACGGCAATATTTCCCCTAGCCAAACCCGAACAGGTCATTAGAATCCCTTCTAATACTTAGGATGCTGTACGTCCTCTGTCTGTTCCTCACTTTTCTGACGAATAATATTAAGTAAGATAGAGAGAGAGAGAGGGAGACGAAGGAGATTGTAGCGGCGAGAAAAAATTATTAATCAATTCGTGCAATCTACTACGAAACTTGGAAAGTCGCTCTGGCAAGATCGAAATGGTAAAACACTTCAGCCTTTGTTTCAACCAGATGAATGCCATTCACGTACAACTTTCATTTCACGCTTCTATTTATATGCCAGCCGCAAAAATCCATTTTACAAAAGCTCTTGTTTTAAGCCGTCTCCAATTACAATACTGAGATGTTAATCACTTCAAACCCGATTACTGTACCCTCCCCTCCCGTCGACACCGGGGTCTATCGGCAACACTTTTCCAAATCAAGAAAAAAACTCCTTAATCTACTGTCCCAACAGGAGAGTTTTTCTCCACGCGAGAACAAAAGATTACACCACTTCAGTGACAGCGAGTGTACAAGTTACAGAAAACCGCAGGTTGAAACAATTGCCAAACTCAATCCTAGGTCAGCATGCCCTCTGGCAAAGAGCCAGAGTAACTACTAGGAAGAACAAGGAGAGATTAAATGGGTCTGGAAATGAATGTTGCTCTAGTTGACGTTGATCAATTTATTTTATTTACTCTGCACTAAATAAAGCAATTTTCCGATCAAAAACCTGAGTAGAGAAGTCCTTTCATCAGAAGGGGCCTGGAAATTTAAGGTTTTACGCCAACCCCACCGGGATGACTTCGCATAAGGCAAAATATCAGACAAGAGAATAAAAAGCCAGTCATGCACAAACTTGGTCTAGCATACTAAGAATTGCGGAGGGAATGAAATAATAGGAGGCAGCTGGGTATATGGAACTGGATGGATCGGTCGTATGTAGGATAAATAACAAGGTTTCCCGGCGAAAAGAAACAAGGATTCTATTAAACCGAATATTTACCCTGGTGGATGGGTTCTGGCGTAATCTAAACAAAGCAGGGAAGCTGCCTCGTTTATTTCTCAACATTATGTTTATCTATAGATCTGGCACTGCTAAAACTCTTCAATGCTAGCAACATCAGTCATGTTTAGATGACTCTCTCTAAATAAAACAGCAAGGCGTAAGCACCAATACGAAAGCGCTCAGATTAACCAGTACGGCAAAACAAGGCTGGCTTTCTATGCGAATATGAAGCCTCAACCGCATAATTACGTCTTGTGCCTCGAGCCGCACATGAGTGTGTAATGCTCCTTCCCTTTGCTTTCTTTACACCCTCACTTGCCATCCTGGCCTTGTTTTCCACAAACAATTACAGTGGCTTGGCATGAATTAGCATTGGGTTCGGGCAATATTGCCTGGCAAGTTACCGGTATACTAACTGGATCCAGTTAGCTGAATGAGGCGATACATCACATCTAAAAAGGCAGTCACCGGTCGAATTTCCTTGCCGAACATCTTCAGTACAAAGCTAACAAGCATCTAACCGCGACTAACACGCCTGCCAATTTCGCATGAGCACTACTTTGTTGCGATTATTTTGGACCCGATGTTTGTTTTTACGTCAGAGACAGAGGCTTGGAAGTTGTTATTTTTTCGCCTAAATGCTATAAAATGTTTCACATTTACCAAAACAAAATAATAACAACAACAACACCACCGTCAATCAACCTAATAGGATTCACATGGAGGAAGAACAACATCCTCTTGCGAACAAACAACAGCTGCTCTTTTACCCCCCCCCCCCCCCCCACCCTACCCGAGTCTGATTCACGCTTGGAACCGGGCAGGGGTGCATCATTCATCCGATTCATAAACAACATCTAATGGTACAAAAATCCGAGTGATTGATGTAACACGTAATAGTAGCAATGCATTAAAGGATATCCTTTTTTCAAACGCCAACACTTGCTCGCCGTTAGCGAAAGAGTGTGTTGTATTCAGCTCATCGTTTGTCAAAATTGTGTCTGAATCCAAACACCGGGCAATCAATTGTACGTGCCTGTGCCTGTAATGGGAAAATAATGCAAGTACGGTAGTATTTAAGATAAATCTCAATACTGTAGTCGGGTAAACTGTACCCTGCCTGTCCGGAATCTGACCATGTGCGGGTGATTAATCCTGATCAGCAACCATTCCGCCGTTGTGACCCCTGCTCCTTGGGAGTCGTGACCTGAAGATTGCGGCCAACAAAACACAAAAGGATGTTTTTCAAATATTGAGGCACCAATTGCTCAAGTGAATAGACTGAAGGATATAATGGTTAATTCATGACGGAGATGACCATAATGAGTACTTGTTCATTCCTATTCCTGTCAAGGTTAATGATGCGTGGGAGTTGAAACAAGAAGTGCTTACAGGAAATCTGCTGTGTCAAAACGCTACCCGCTTTTTATGAATATCAGACTCGTGTTTCATTGAGCTAAAAGTATCGGATGACAACCTCATATGATTTTCACTTTGGGAAGAGCATGACGTAACTCCTTTTTTCCATTCATGGCGACCACCGTAAGCCACCTTGTGGCGCTGGGGTGGGAGCACTTTATCGTACTTTGTTTACCCACTCCGCCTACTTCCCTGCCTTGTTGCTTTCCCTGCTTGATTGGGATGGGGGTTTGTGGAGGAAGGATTGGCAATGGGACACTGCACCCAAAGAAGTGAACGTGGTTGGATACGAAGCTGGAGCTGGAAAAGCCACGGTGGATAATTTGCTTACGTTGGAGACGATTCTTTTAAAAAAAGGGGATTAACACATTCATAAAGAGCCAGCTCCTCCGATACTGGATGAGCTCCGTTCTCGTTCATTGGCCCGATTCATGATTCATACCCTCGTTGCAAGGGGAGTATACAGGGACTCCCTAAACCAACAACAGTGTTTTCTTTTGTTAAACGTAAACAGAGCTGCAGAATGTCTAAACAACAATGGCGTCCTCCTCGGTTCCAGAATCAATTGCGACTAAAGCGTGCAAACAATTCAACGGATGACGGACGCTGAGCAGATAAACTGGAAGTGAGATTCACAAGCCAAAGTTTCATTTCCACAGTCAACCTCCCTACATCAACATGTGATATTCCGTCCAGCTCAATTGCACATTTGGCTATGCTGAGTGCTGTACTGGCTCTAAACATCGTATGTATGGTAAAATGCCATACCAGCCGTTGCTTATTAGGCAATGGAGACGCTGCACAGGAAATAGCTAGTCGACACTGAAAGCAAGGGAGGCCGAGCTCCCATATCGAGTGACGATGACGAAAGGTAGTGAAAGCAGTAAGAGGAGCGGTGAAAGTAAGCTACAGCCTGGAAATGGAGCCTTGAGGAGAGGTGAAAGCCGGCCGTAAATGAAAATAGTTGTGTGGTGTTGCGGAGTTTGAAAGTTGAAAGTTTGAAAAAGTTATGCGAGCTTGATTTTAGTGTTTGCAGTCATCAAGAGAAATGCGCCTCACACAGAATACGAATGTGCCGTGAGAAAATATAATCTGGCGGTTTAACGCAACTGTTGAAAAGTAGGTGCTCATGGCATGCCAGCCAGGAGGAATAGGTTAGTCCATATCGGCGGGGGGCAAATAGGAAAAAAACTATTTTCTTCCTCGCACATGATATATATTGGTTGTTTTTCAAACTGAGTAGTAATGCTCACCCCTCTCCCCTCCTGCTTATGCATAATGCATGCTCGTTCCTGAACAACTGTATTCGATTCCAAGTCAGCATCATTCCTTCTCCTAGTAGATATAAACTCAGAGCGAATATTTCGGATGAAAAAATGATAAAAAAATATCCAAAACTTTTCAGCATCATCTCAAATCCGAAACTAAAACCACTGACCCCGAGTTGACCCAGGAGACTGGCGTGGCATAACTCGTCTCGGATAGAGAGAGAGAGAGAGAGAGAGTGGTGTAACGCTTGAGAAATTTCCCTCCTTTCATGAATATATTACATGGCACAGTCACCGCCGAAGGATACACCGTAGCCCAGTTTACGTCACGGGCAAACATGGGCCAACCACCGATATAAATATGACTTTTGGAATGTTTCCTAACTCCGAGCTGATACTGAATACAAAATACACAAGTGAAACAACTTGTTGAAAGATGCACTCATGAATTGAATTTATTATTGTCCGGCAATAAATACGAGTCTCCCGCTTTTCAATTCCGTGCAAAACCTGCCCTGAATTCGGAAACAATTCTCCGTCTGCGGTACAATTCCACGAAATGGATTCCTAATACCGAATGTTTATTGACAAAGCCCTGCCATATTTTCCAATGGAGCAAGTCCAGGAACAGGGTATCATGCCAAGCCCATGGTGGATTTTAGCATGCATGTGTACTTCGAGAACGGGAATATTGAGTTTTGATTTGGAGCATACTTTTTTTATATGTTGCAGTGAGCATAACGGCAATTCTTATGGACACAACAAAACAAGCGGATCAGCAACAACTCGTGGAAGAATCGCGGCTAATAAAGTATCAGCGGTTGAAAATTAGGTACTACGATATTAAAAATTCCTCGAGTCAAGAGACGCGGGAATGCCAAAGAAGGAAAGTGGTTCGTTCACAAACAGCGGATTTTTGTTAGAGGGAATTGTTGCGGAGCAGAAAGACAAACGGAGGAAACATACCAGTACAGGCTAAATGGCAAGGCTTTAGGCGATGACAGGGCTTGGTTAGGGAAAACAAGAATGATGATTTCAACTTTTCAAATAACCTACAGCTATAAGAGATACGGAAGGACCAGAGGAGAGTTTGTCATCATGTTTCGTGAATAAAGGGAGGATTGTGAATCTTTGTGTGGGGACAAAAGTCAGACAAATCTGTGTGCCGCAAGTCCCCATCCTCCTCCTCCTCCTCCGGACTCGGAAGCAAACATCAAGTGGAGGATCAAGTGGAGGAGAAAATGACAATAATATTCCAACAGCTACAGTCGGTAACCTGAAGGAGTTGCGATCTCGAGAGCTGGAAAACAGTTATTCGGAGAAGGTGCGGCCAATTGAAGAGGAAGCGGACACATGCATGTTCTGTGCTGGGACAATAATGAGCTTGAAAAACGGGGAAAAGTTATTCCCCATAGCTTGCCATGAGGACGAATCGCCATAAGTGTCTGTTATGCACATTTAGACGGAGGCCAAAAGTCTTCTAATCTACCTGGCATTTGTCTTAGCATTAATTAAAACAGAAGAAGGATCTTTTAAAAACAAAAGATGAAAAATTAGCTTCATTTCTAATTATAACTTTTCGTAAATATGAAATTCGGGCTGGAAAATTCCTCGACTTTTCTTCTCGACAGGGAAAATAGTTTAAAAGCTCCCACTGGAGAGCTTTGGACGGACGGAAGAAGAGGATGAGGAACAAGGAGAAGAGACCAAGTGAGCACGGACGACCAGATGCATACAATCAGTCATACATACATCTATATATCATTAAATGTTCAAGACAAACTTTGTGACATGGCAATCAACCGTGCTTTCTCCCCTCTCACCGAGACAGCAGAATATGAGTGGCATTCATGGGCCATAATCACCTCCACTTTCACCTTTTCACGCCACGCTCTGCCCCGTCAAAAACTCTTATTACTTCTTCTTCTGCCTCACTTCTTCTATGACTTTCACACTAATTTTATCCAATTACATCTCGCCCTCCCCAACTTCCCCTTCCTGTCTCCACCTACCCTGTGTTCGCATCTAGTTATTCTTATATATTGATAATCAAGCCTGGAAAGGATTACGTTGTAAAGGATCTTCCTTGGTCGTGTGTACATATCCTTCTCTGCGAAATATTTCAGACTAAACTGATCCTCTTCCCGTAGTTCAAGTGGCCACTCACCGGAAACAAAACTTGAGAGGGACAAAGGCGTTTAGCTCCTTTAATCATCGTAAAACTAAACTTGAAATTAAATCATCATCAGTTTTTGTACGTATTAAAAAAGGTGTCAACTTTTCCAGCAAATGCATCAAGTGCCCCTGCGACCCTTCCGAATTGCGCTGCCAAGTCTTAATGGTAATGTGGAGGTTTTATTTCCTTTGTCTGCATACCGTTATCCTTTCTTTCATTAAGACTAGTAGTCAAGTACGAAATATCCCGTGTCACATTTCCATCTTTTTATCCCGGGATAAACTTTTACCAAAAGTTAGTCACCAATTACTAACTATAAATATTTTCTTCTGGAAAGCCGGAACTCTTCCCTTGAACCACCCCCGATTCTTTTCACAGTTGTTCAACCTGGCCCATTAGCAGGCACACTTTTCTTGAATTAAATTCCTTAAGTATTCCACGCAAATGTAATCAAGCAACTTTGGCGGAATAGCAGTCGAGGAGCAAACACCAAACGGGTTGGCTGTTGTGAGACTGAGTGTTACCGGCTATATCGGATGGTGGAAGTTTAGTTCTACATCAAATATAATTATGGAACTATCAGCCAAAGTACCTGGTTGTCGGGACTGTTTGCTCTTGAGTTTTCTAAACTGTTGGCGGCAGAAAATTTCGTCTCCGTCGAAAGATTTATGGCTCCATCAGCGTCCGTTTCCGCGTCCATCATTGAGCCATCCTGAAATAATCAAGAATTGGAATAGAAACTTTTTAGTTCGATAACAATTAGCGGTTCTAGACATATGGCCTGGTAGAATCAGTGGCCGATCCGACGGCCTGATTCCATCCAGTGGTTCATCCCAAGCTTTATGTGCTAATGGTGGATGCCGTTGTTGAATCTACAGGTACAAGTTTCGATGCGTTTCTGCTTTTGGGATTTGCCAATACTGAGCTCATGCATGGTTAGAAGTCAAAAGTATCAAATCTCTAAGACGTCACTTGGTGAGCCCCAAGTCACCCAATGGCACAGTTGGTGTCCTTGGATGGAAACGGGAAGAAAGTTATGTGCTATTTCTGCTTCAAAAACATCCAAATATAAACATACAACAAGTTGGAAACTAATTTCCGCTCTGCACAAGTCAAAACCCGGATT
>VRMD01001420.1:0-17158 GCA_009872375.1 Sminthurides bifidus
TTCACATACCCACTACAGTAGGTTCCAAATCGACAAAGAGCGCCCTGGGAACATGTTTTCCTGCTCCTGTCTCGGAAAAAAACGTATTGAAGGAATCATCTTCTGCTCCAAGCGTCTGGTCCGCCGGCATCATACCATCCGGCTGAATGCCATGTTCTAAGCAATAAAGCTCCCAACAGGCATTTCCCATCTGACATCCTGCTTGCCCGATGTGGATTGACAAACACTCTCGCTATTTCACGGAATCAAGAAGGAGGATATTAGAATGGATTTTGTAAAATCAATAAACTTGTGCATAAACATTCGTGGTTAGTAGTACACGTATGCACATAGACAGGCAGTAACAAAGTTTTCTCACAAGGGAGGGTGATCTTAATGCAAATTGTAAGGCGGTTTTCTGAAACGGTGATGATTTGGATGTCAGGTAGTAAAGACAGGATAACGGAAGCGAGATCATAACAAGTATTTGGATCAATATTTTAATTATGTAGCAATGAATCTTGCAAGCCAGGAAGCATAAGTGGGCAGCAAAGAATAAATGTGCACTACATCCATAAAGTGCAATTAAATGTTAGTAGTGACCATGGATAACATGACGACAAAGTGATGGACGATTAGCCGAAATCCGGACAAGACAGATGGTTATCTCTAAATTTATAAGAACTCGCACGGCCCGTGTGTAATGGAGAAAATTTCAGAGGTGTGACACAAATGCAGCCAATGTTGAAAACTACTGTTGGCGGCAACTACTACTTTGTATTACTCTGGACTCCGCTCCATGATGATGTTTAATAACTGTATGTAACTTTCTGCATGGACAAATTTCAGAGGCCGGTAAGTCAAGTGGCAACAGCGAAAAATTTGGCTCTAACGGGTTGATTCTGGAAGTAAAACTCGCTGAAATTAATTTTGTAGGAGCTCTCACTTTGACATTCTCACAACAATCACTTAGATCGTTTGAACTTCACTATTAGATTCCAAAACACCAGTTGAAATCAGTAAGATGATTCTTAGCTATCATTTATCACCTTCAGATCCGGAAAGATAAAAACGTCTCAATTTTAATGGATGAACTGCACTCACTTCAAAGTGGTTCAAATGTTGAAAGAAAGAGCGAAGGTCACAAAAAATTACTGAAAGAGGAATTAGATCTTCGCTAAGAAGAAGAGAGGACGAAACTGCCTGTTCTTATTACTCTTTCTAAGGTGATATTTTATCGACAGGTGAGCCTCTCATTGCTCTTTCAACTGGTGTAAACAGGTGAAGAGAAGGAATGCCATTATTCAAGAGAAACTGTGCCAAGTGTCATGAGACTTGTGAAAGCATCCGTGAGAAACTAGTCTACCTCATAAACAAAGCTGGGAAAGTCACTTGCAGAATGTTCATCGATGGACTCTAATAACGTCATTTATGAGCTCTGGTTCCAACTGCAGCACTGCAACTATCTGTCAGCTTGGCGTTTGTCAGTAGGTACAAGGTAGGATGGATGTGATGTACTAACGTGATACCTCCTCAATAGCACCTCCCTGTTTACTAAACTGGAGAAAGAGGTTACTTGTGGACGATAACTGCGACTTACTGTGGAAACTTTGAGGACGGATTGTAATAAAAAGTGCATCGATTTCGATATTTGCACTGTTTTCTCAATAGTGTGCTCTGCTCTTGAGTTCAAGTGCATAAAGGGTCTTCATTTATACTTGTACTGAATCAAGCGTGTCCAGCAACTTACGTAATTGTAATAACGCAACGATAGATAAAAGTGTATCTATGCCGCTGAATTCAATTTCCGATGCACATATACTCCTGGAATAATAAAGTTGAACTAATTCACAAGGGTGAGAATTAGTTCATATTTTTGTAGAGCTTAAACTGAAAACTAACTTTCCCTGACGTGACTGCACTGGACACGATGCTAGTATCGACTAATCCCTACTGAACAATACGCTATGTCTGCTGTGCTCTGCATACAACGCTATGCTTTTCCCTATTACTACAATAAAAAATTGTAGACCTAAAAGTTAACGAAAGCATCGAAGGAAAAGGTGAAGCATGGTCTGAGTTAAATAGTAAGCATAACGCTAGAATAGGTAGTGCATATTCGTCTTCCATTACTTACAAGAGCAAATACTAACAAATGGAACAATTGCCATTCAGAGCCTATTTATGGGTGTAAATTCCGCGGAAAGAGTACTAATAACTTGTGAAAGCATGGCAATAGCAACTTTGTATTGCTATGGCAACAAACACCATTCTCTCAAGCTAATAGGTTATTCACCACGTAATCATTTGTATGCAGACAAAGTGCGGATGTTTGACACATAGATGTGAAAGGAGCGAAGCATGTGCGATTACAAAAGAAGAGGTTGCATGAAGTATTTAGAAAAATATGTACTTTTTTGGCAGCGCACATGGTTCTAGAGTAACACCAACGAGGGTTAACCCGATAGGATAAATGCTGAGGGTTGTAGTACAGCTGTTCAAACTAGCCAAGCAGATGACCGAAATCCGTTAGTAACAGCAGGAGCTACGACAGCAAAGTTTATGCCACTGGAAATTTACAATGCGGAAGGCAACCAGTTACACTATCGGTTCCGGTAACTACAATATCATATTAATTCAATGTCACTGATTGAACTGGAAAACTATCGATTGCAAGCTTCAGCAATAGAAAGGGCGTTAAGTATTTACACTTTTGGCTCGCATGACCAGCAATTAGCTTCAAAGAATCCGAAGCAAGGATGATGACCAGTTCCTGTTAGAAGTGAAGTATGTACTTGTCAACAAGCTGAGAAAAAAATGAAAAAGTTCAAGAGTAGCCCAAGAAGTATATTCAAACAAATTTTAGCAGCTACGAACAAAACCACCTCCTCCAAAATATGGCCACAGTTAAATATTTGTTACACAACAACTTCAGCACTTTGTATGTACAGCAGCTACGAAGAAAGGATAAGTTTTAAGAATTGTGGGGATCCATTTCAATTGCGGTTTAAATCGGAACTGACCGTGAGATGAGGAGTAGAAATGGGGATGGGCCAATCGTAGGAGCAATTAACAGAAATGATTAAGCAGTAGAACGACCGTCTACTGAGCTGGCCTACTGGACGATGAGAGAAAGTTTGCTACACGGAAACTGATCGATAATTCAATATCGAGAGGTTCAAGGAGTAATTTAGTAGCTCGGAACAGAGGAACCAAGGACAAGAGTATTGGCATGGATGGTCAGTCAGGAGCGTTAGTCTCGCACCTGATGCGTGGTATATTGTAGCAGAAAGATATGAAAATAGAAGAATCTAACCATTCTGAAGAGCTAGAGGAAATTGAACACCTGGTGAAAGGCGGGCGATATGCGTTCCTCACTGCGATTCTCTTTTTCACTAGTATCACTTTTGAACAACTTGTAAAAGAAATACCAAATTATGTGTATTGGATATTATGCGTACCATTCAGCCCACCGATTCAAAAATCCGGCCCCTTTGTTAGAGAGACTGATTTGACCGAAGCACTAGACGGCACGGCAGCTAGAATGTCAGTGGGATGTGGAAGGATTGAACACCTAGAGTTTGTTTACGGGAAGACTTCAAGTTGTAGTAAAAACTTGTGGCTTTCCGGCAGTTAGCTCCAGTCTGAAAACCAGAGGAGCGTGGCGGTGATCCTACGCTGCTCCTTTCTGAGCCGATATATGGTATATAGTACTTCTACTTTCACTAATACTTTCTCCGGCCTTATGATAAAGCTATGTCTGGAACAAAGAAAGCTACGCACAAGTCGCAAGTTTCCAAAAGTTTCGCGGGTTAGTTGCTCTCGGCCGTAAGAAAGCAATGTTAAACCGAAACTTGTAAGTTATGTTGTAAAAAGCTCCCGCAATCAGGAAATCAGGAAACGGCACAAGTCATTAAGCTGTGCTGCAAAGCGAGCATTTTGGCAAATCAACGGCTAATAATTTAGCAATTAGAGGTCATCAAACCTACTACGTGTGTAATGTTTCGGAATACTTGTAAAAGACCATCGGTGAAATTAGTGAGAGGGCGTGATACGAAATTACTAGAAGGGGTTTATTAGATGTACCTAGCCACGGACAAATGCAAAGCAAATTACCCTGATAAATAATTGCGATTGAATTTTTTGCCGATGGATTGCATGAACAAACTGTGACGTTTTGAAATCATAATAAAGGTCACAAATCTAGCCCTTGTCGAGCTCCTGCCTGACAGCATTAACTGATCGGTTATTCCTGCTCACAGAACGCCATCCTAACTTGAAGCGTACGCAGCAGTTCAGCAGCAGTTCAGCAGCAATTAATCAGCAAAGTTAAAAAGGTATAGAATCAAAACTAAAGTGGACTATTCTTTTGGTGGATGCTTGATTAGTTGATCTAGTTTACCGTTTATTCTTATGAAATGCCACTAGTGTACCGTGTTTTGAAATTCAAACAGTTTCTCTGTTTTGTTTCGTGAACGCGCATTTTCTACTTTATGGTTCGTTGAAACATGGCTGTTATCAACTTTCGTGATACATTCTTCCAAACCATTAGTGGCATGCCTTATACCTATAACCTTCTAAATACTGGTCCTGATTTATGATCGAATTTGATAACGATGCAATACTAAGTTGATAATTGAAAAAGCAATCACAATTCATCTCGCAAGAATATCATGGAAAAAACCTTCCATGGACATGGACCGTAAAGTCAAAGACAATAGTATGGTTAATTGTGGGCCAAATTACAGTAGAAAAGTATGTTGAGCAGCTTTAATCGAGATCTACTAAGGTTTGTGAAGTAAGAATAGTTATTTATCATCTTTCAACTTATCTAAAATTGGCCTGCGTCAGACATTTGGAGATTTTAAATATGTTTTCTCAAAATATAGCGCTAAGAAAATCTTTTTTACTCTACATATAGAACTGCAACACTACTAAATATAAAACTGCTGACGAACTTTAGCTTTAACACATAATTTAGACATTTTGAAGACTTTGAGACTTACAAAGTGACGAACTTATTTTGTTCGCATCAAATGAATCCTCCAGACGGGGCTTCAAAACTCGCAATACTTTTCGAAAACCTATGCTCAAATAGAATTTTACTAGACTCTCCAGTTTGTAGCTGAACTCCGCTTTTGCCGTTCCCTGTGACGAGCTTCAAGGACCCTCAGTTCTTTCTTACTCATTATGTTCTCTTTGAAAACTCTGCTGATTTTCCATATATTCCACCGTTGGTCGTCATCGAATAGGCGATAAAGTGATTCTTCAATCTGTATCACAAAAACCCTTGCGTTATCCAGGTCTCCCATGTGAAGGTAAGCTTTTGCAACTAAGGATGCACTCTTTAAAGTGAAAATGAAGTCTTGTCCAAAAATTCGCTTCCTCGTTTCCCAAGCGCCGATCGCGAGTTCAAGTGCTTCAAACGCGTTCATTTTCCACTTTTCGGGCTTCATATCCTGCTGAGAATTGGCCTTGAGGATCAAAAGTACCAGCAAATTCACTACTTCCAAAGTGTAACGATGGCAACTTCCATGCTCTTTCTCTTCATATTTCCACAATTTCTTTGCTTCGGGCAGAATTTGCAAGTAGTTGCCTGTTTCAAGCTTTAGCATGCACTCGAAAACCCATCGACGACTCAGAAAGGCATCATGATGGTCCTGACCATAAATACTAGCAAAGACTTTGGCTGTTTTCTTCGTAAGATGCAAGCACTCTTTGAAGTTTCCAAGCTTCATTTTGTAATGTTGAAGATCTTTGAGGCGATTTGCCGTAAATTCATGTTCTTCTCCAAACAGTTTGCCGGAAGCCTGATAAACCTGGTCCATGATGTCTACAGCTCTGTCCGATTCACCGGATTTGTAACAATAGTATGCCTCATCAGTGCGAGCGCCAAGTTGCTCTTCCTCCGAAAGAACGTTTGTTTCTTGCAAGTTCTCAATCTCGTTTATGGCTTCCTTGTATTTACCGTCCCAGTAAAGTGCTTCAGCTAACTCTCTTCTAAGCAACACAACGTCTCGATTCTCGAGACCATGGCATTCGATTGCTCTTTCACAAGCCTTCTTCAGCGTTTGCACAGATTCGGCGGGTCGAACCATGTTGCGGTAAGCGCGAGATCTCACCTCTGCTATAATCCGGTCCTGCTCGGTGAAAGTAACTCCAGTCTCATCTTTGTCTTGCAGATCATCCGTCAGAATCAAGGCTAACGAGGGCACTCGATGAGCAAGCAGTCTCGCAAACTGTAACTTGACAGCAATTGACTCATCACTTTTGTCCAGCTCTGCAACCCATTGGGACACTCTGGCGATGCATGCCAAGTAACAGGCCGTGCTGTCGTTGAGGGAGGAGGCAGTCACACTGTTTGGAGACACCGAAGCCAAAAGTAACTTGGCGAGACGAAGAATGTGGAGCTGAAATTCGGTCTTGTCACTCCTCAGCTGGGATTCCAGGTACTCGCACAGCAACGGCGAAATGTACGCGCTGTCAGCGCCTTCGATGAGCCCGAAGTCTTGCAGCAGAAGCAAGGCTTTTCTCAGGAGATCCTTTAGCGGTAATTGATTTGGTTCATCACGGCCATCATCTTCGTGCTTCAGCTGGAAATACTTGCAGAATAAGTCCAGGGCGAGGTCCACAGAAGCACCAGTTTTAGGCAATAGAATCGATGCCCTCAGTATCTCCACAGCAGTTCTTCCCACCTCGTCACTCTGGGCCAAGGAATTTATTAGGCATCCCCAGATTGCCTTCAACTTCAACGGAAAGTCAAAAGGTCTAGAGAACGCATCAGGGCTTGTATGCTTCAGCACCAAGTTTATCAGAAACTCAATTAACTTTTCGAGCGAGCCATCAGACTCGCACAAATGAATGGCACAGCCTCTTAGAATCTTTGAAAATGCAGGATGAAATCCAGAGAATTTCGCAATTTCGAGAATTTCTTCTTTTCCAAAACGTTTCTCGATCGCAGTAGGAATGACGAAACTGTCCTCTGATAGCGGGTCCACCTTCACTCTGATGTAGGACCCGTCGGCGCTGATTTGACTTTCTCGTGAAATAACGATGCACAGTGGATACTTCTTGTCACTCCTTCTGGACTTGTGGATGTAGCCAATGTAATCGTCGATTTTTGCCTCATCCTTCGTAATGCCATCAACAACTATTATTGATGGATAAAAACAGAGCAAGTCCATGACCTCATCCAACAACATCTTGTTCTTCACAAGGTCTCCATTTCCCCGTCTGGTCACAATTCCATGTAACTGAGGCTTTGTTTCACACAAGTTTATCATTTGGTCACGGATACTTCCTCCAGTAAGCCAAATCACTTGATGGTCACCGAGTTTTTCACGGTTCTGATACAAGAACTCACAAACCAATGAAGATTTGCCAACCCCAAGGGGACCATGCACATAAACCAGGGTCGGTTTCCAGGAGCAGTATCTTTTTGACAAATCAAGACAGCCGGCCAACTGTTGCAACTGTCCTTGTCTTTCGATGAAATCAGGGATTCTACCCGGAACGTTGTGAAAAGAGCCCAAGGGACCCTAGAAGCAAAATGAGACTATCAATGAGCATTTACTGTTAATGATGATTATCATCGATCTCTTAAGCAACATCTATCAATCTAAAACCTCAGAAAAACAGCTGTAAGCTGGTTTACCAGTTCTGATTTCTCCGACACTCTTTTCCCATCTCTCTGATGAAGACGGCGCTCCATGAGAACAGGAAGTGCAAAAGATGATTTCTAAGGTCACAGTGTCAGCTTTTAAAACGTAGTTATAGGTATTCCAATATTTTCTCTTCCGCATAAGTACTCCCTCGTCGCTCCCGAAAAGATTTGTGGAGTCCAACTGTCCTTGCTGCGGCCCTTGCTACTGCCGAAATGTCGACTGACCCGTAACTTAAAAAGAGACTGCTGAACTGCTAATAAGAATAGGACTGCTACTTTATTCAACTGTCATCGTCTTTTGTAGCACAATTTAAGTTAGTTATGTAGTGCACATTCGTGTAAAATTTTGACGGCAACGATTGTAAACTTTTTGAGAAAGACGCAAATGTAGGATGTATTACTTCTCCAAACCGTTTTCAGAATCAAGCCAGAAGTTCTGTTTGCTTACGAGGCTAGGTAGCAGTTTTGCGGATTTGTGACAATAGCAAGAGGGTGCTCCCGTATGATGTTACTTGAGGTCAAAGTCACTTGTTGACAGAACTCTACAGCCAACGCATAAAACGTTTCATCCATACACCAACTGTGATGGTGACTTCCTTGGGCTGGACTTGAAGCTGCTCGTCAACACATTGTTACATTAGTCCATCCAATGTTTAGCATAATGTTTGACTCTGTGATCAAAGGGGTAAAGCTGTTTCTGTGAACCTCTCAATTGTGTGCGTGCCAAACCTAGCGAAACATTGCTGTGGACGCCGTTTGCCACCTCGGTTCTTCGTAATGATACGGGTTCGTTGAAATGTTTCGCAGCTTTGACGCCTGGCATTAACTCTTAAAATAGTCCTTTTATTTAGAACTACACGATTGCACCGCTCCATGCATAAGCTCGATGCATAAGCTACCATCTTTGTTGGCTTCCAGAACGTTTTAAATCCCTTCAACTTCTTTAATTATGTAAATTAAGTACCCCTGCTTCGACGGCTTGCGTTCGCTCGGCAGCCTTTCAGAGCTGGAGCTCAGGCCAATTAGAGCCAACAAGCTCGTGAACAATGGAAAAAAAAGGCAAGAATAGGATTAGCATGTTTGGGGCAGTTGAGGATTAAATTTTAATCCCTTGTTTGCATCCTTTGCCTTCGTGCCTGGAGCTCTGATCACAATAGTCTTACGCTAAAGCATATCACAGCACAGCCCCTTTACGACTAGTTAAGGCATGCTGGACAATGCCTCACAAACGTTATAAGCGAGCAGGGTTCCTCTCAGCCACAGCTAAAGCTAAAACAGGTTCGAGGACCACCTGAGGTTGGGGAAACGTTTCTTTGTTTGCAAAAGGTGAGTGCCAGGAGGAAGCCAGAGAACAAAGGCATTTAATATGTGAACTTAAAGAATTTTCACAGCATTGCAGTAGACATACCAGAGCCTATAAAAGGGCACGACCCGAGTTCTAGTTCCCCATTTCGCTGCCAATCGTCAAGTTCATTGCAATCTGCGCTGCTGCTACGGCCTATTTAAAACATTTCAATTTGAGATCGCTTTATACTATCAGAATAAGTTTTGCTGACATTCCAAGCTGGAGCTATTCAGCCAATTATTTAACATTGATTTGGAATCTTTTCATCGAGTCTAGTCTAGGCTTTTTTTACCGAATCCTCGCGAGTTTTGTTGCCGTTATCTCAAACTTTGGTTCGAATTTTTAAAGATGGAAGCCTTAAACTTTGGTCGCTTTGGTGTTGATGTGAGGTCACTTCACGAGTCCACGAGAAAGGAGAAGGAGGTAAAGGATTTCTTTATTTGTAGAGTTGCAATAAGAATCCCTTTTACTACAGTGAAGGTAACNTTATTTGTAGAGTTGCGATAAGAATCCCTTTTACTACAGTGAAGGTAACATCAAATAAAGGATTTAACTTCAGATTGAATTTAGTTGAGAAAAAGGTATGTTGCTACTTGCGGTGACTTTGAGCTGCTAGAAAAAGTTGGTCCCAAATTGCTCGGGTATTTGTATATGGAAATATTATGACAACACAGTTAAAGGAAGAGTCTTGATTCTTGGGCCTTCGGGTTCCTTGTCTCGCTTAGCTGTGAACACCAAGTTTAAAGAATGTGAGTCGTAAACGTCACAGTAATCACCAACTTCGTTTCCATCTTGCAGATACACTATGGCCAAATGGTCCCGAGGAGTGAAAGTTCCAATGCACACATTCCACGTCCACTGTGGCGATGCCACCAAAGCCAGGAGTGGTTGCCGGATAAACGAGATTTGTCGTTGCTCAAATGGCGATCACCTGCACCTGCTGTAACTGCCACCACACGACCCGCTAAATATCACCGGAAATTGGAGTCTCAACCCTGGCAGGGGGGAGAGTGGCGTTTGCCGTCCGCTAATTGCCGCTTTAGACGCCAAGGATCGAGACGTAACTTTCAGTATGGGAACTGTCCTTCTAAACAAGCACCAATTGACGCTGGGTTTCTTCTCCCAGGATCTGCGATCTGCTCAAACCTCGATTGGACTCGATTTGCAGTCCGTGCTGGTTCTATCAATAAGCCACGCACCCAGACTGGTCTAGCCCCAAAGAGTTCTGGAACCCGAAAGGAATCTGCTCCCAAGCAGGTAGAACTTATCCCGAATCCCGGATTCCTCAATGGGCAGAAAGTGGCAAAATCCTGGGGCATTGTCTACAATCCGAAGGACAAAAATGTAAGTATGAACTCATTTCGGGCCTGTTTGGTCTTCATAGTCGCAATTGCATTGAGAAGCGGGATATGATCAAAGTATAAGTGGGGACGGGACGTGAATTTGAGTTGCAATTACACACGGCAGGTCTTTGAATTGCAGATCTACGTGGCGGATCGGCTCGAACACAGCGTTTTAGCCTTCAATTTATCTGGACAATTGGTTCGAAAATTCGGGAGTTTCGGGACCAACCCAGAAGAATTTTTCCGTCCAGCTGGAGTCGCTATTGACACGAAGCGAGATCGCTTGTTGGTTTCCGACAAGGACAATCATCGTGTCGTCAGTTTACGAGACGAACGGAAAGCTTGTCTGCCTGTTCGGTTCCCGTGGTTACCTGCCGGGTCAATTCTGCTATCCTTGGGGCATAGACGTCTCTCGTGATGGCTCTCGAGTGGTCGTGGCGGATTCGCTCAATCACCGCGTCCAGGTTTTTGACGGTGCCACTTACGAGTTCATTGCAAAGTTTAGCGTCTTTGAAACCTCTCCATACACCTACAAGGGCTCATTTGACTGTCCAAGAGATGTGCTCTTCGATCCATCCGGTGAGTTTCAGAATAGCTTTGCTTAAGTTAAACTATCAACCACTTAAAATCCTATTTCCTTCTTTTATACGTAGTAAAGTAACACACCTGTCATCACACCGATCCTTTCTCATAAACTTCTAGTTGTGGCAATGATTGTATGGCAATTAAAAAAATTTGGAAGCTGTCACTCAGTCTTTGCTGCCACCATTTGATATGCTTATAATCATCGGTATTTTCGGTGCCGGTAGCCGTTTCGAATCATTTACCAATTGAGTTGCATTTTTATGTTTCAGGTAAATACTTTTACGTGACCGACTTCAACGTTAATGTTGTGCTGAGGTATTCAATAATGATAGCCGTTTCGAATAATTTACTGATGAAATTGCATTTTTTTGTTTCAGGTAAATACTTTTACGTGACCGACTTCAACGTAAATGTTGCGCTGAAAATCGATGTCAACTGCACTACCAAAATCATCGTGAACAGGAACTTAACCATGAACCATCCTCAAGGAATGGCCTGGGATAACTTCGGCAACTTGCTCGTCTGCGATTCATCAAACAACTGCATCCGTGTTTTCAGCAAGAAGGGGCAGTACATTTGGTCCATTCCGTGCAAAGACTTCAAACCTGTGAATGTGGCTGTGCTGCCGAATGGGAAACTAGCTATTGCCGATGGAACGACGGGCGGCCTTCGTTTCTTGTAATTTCAAGTTGCTGAACTTGAATTTAAAACCGATTGATTTGATGACGACCGCTTAGTCCCTCTGAATTACGTTTACTCCTTCTTGTACATAGTCAAAGTCAATTGTATCGTGTAGTTTTTAGAACTCTTAGTACTCCACTTGTCTCGTTGATGGAATCATGAACTTCGCCATCGACTGAAGGCTTGCACTAAATTAATTACTTTTTAAGAACTCTCTGTGAGAAAGCATTTAGTCTGTAGCTTTTTTCGTTTCTTTGAACTTTTGTTTTTTTCGTGTAAATAAAAATCGAGTAGAAAGTTTTAATGTTAATTGTCAGGATAGTAGGGGTTAAATCTCTGTTTTGACGATTTTTCTTGGATTAATTTAAGTTGATGTAATGTCAAAGCATAAAGCTGAATGAGTGATTTAATGTGAAAGTCGGAGAAAGTAATGCAGTGAGATTCGTGATGGCAAGTGAAAGGTGTTGACTAAACTTATACTAGCATTTCTGTCTTCGTTTAATAAATGTAACCAGGTGCTCATTCAAACAATGCAGTTTGTGTATTTATTGTGCTATGGCACTCAAAATCCCGCTATGACTACACATGCTTGAATCACATTCTTTATGCTCTCAGAATATCTGTTTGACTACATTGCTCAATCACCACCATCACTTGCCTCGACCTGCGCAATTGCAAAAGCAGCATTAGTTAGGTCGGAAATTTTGTTAAACGTTGCCTCACTGGCTGATTAAGCTGGAGTTCCAAGCAAACAATATTCTAATGGCCATGACGATCGCTATATCTACTGAATTATCATTTTGACATGTCAGACTGACATCTCAAAGAGTTCAGCACCGTGTGCAAAAAGCTTAAGAATCCTATGATTGGCCTTTTTGAGGTTTAGAACGCTTTTTTGTATAAGTGCATGTAAATAGAGTTTCAGCAATACCGAGTTTTTGCACACCTAATCTAGACGACCAAGCGCCTAAAATCTTGGATGGAATGTCCGAGAAAAAATACCCACAAGTTTTCATTGCATCGGTACCCGTATATTTTATCAAGTTTCGTCAGTTATAGTAAATTAAAAACAGTAAGTGATATAATGACGATGACTACTGTTGCGTACTACCTAATATCCTGCTCCATCAATCTTCATCTATCATTTTAAAGATAGGTATGGATTATGTAGGGATGAGACGTCAGGTTTTATTTGATGCGATTTGCTAAGTCAAAACCTCTTTAACTCGTGTTGTTCTTTTAAACTATGTAATACCAATTATCAGTAGGAGGCTTCGCAGAAAGAGGCAATTCAATCTTCTTCCGAAAAAACCCTAGATATTGCATAGATTTGACTGTGAGAGAAAAAGTCAGTTAGCATTGTTCATCTGATTCACCTGGATCAGAAATGTTTATCAACAATCAAGGAGTCTGGAGATTCGTCAATTTTAAACGATGACGTAACATGATGCATTATGCGATTGTATAAAAGCCCAGACATAGTGCCCTTGGTGAAAGCATTCATTTCTGCCACCTGTCTTAACATTGAACTTGCCCGGAGATTGGTCTGCAAATCACTAAAACCATGAAGGTAGTACTTTGCCTTATTCTGTGCGTGGCTGCTTGTGTAGCCATGCCATCGACCATCGGTAAGTCCGCAGCTTTCTCATGTTATACGACAAACGTCATACAGACTTTTGCTTTTCTTCTTTGCCAATTTTTGCTTAAGTGCTTATGTCCACCTACGAGTGCCTTCTCACTCAAATTTTGTGATCGCTGATCAGAATCTATACGGCAATCTTCTTGCCGTACTGATATTCAAGTTCCTTTCTACTGGCAGACAACCGTCGGGACAACATTGACGAGCGAGGTGAATTCCTAGAGGGCGACATGAGACTCCCTCCGGGGATGAAGGCAGGCATTATTGGTGACAATTACAGATGGCCAAACAAAATCGTCCCGTATGTTCTCGACTCCAGCTTCAGTAAGTTGGCCTCTTGTAGCTATAGAGAGAGAGAGAGTCATTGCCACTTCTGACCCCGCATGTAATCCTTACATATTTATATACATGCAAATGTCGAATTTTTCAGCTGCAGCCGAACTGGAAGTAATTCGCCAAGGCATTGAAGACATTACTTCAAACACCTGCATACAACTCGTACCAAGATCCAATCAGGCTGACTACGTTCGTATCATTCGCGGAGGACCAAACTCCGGCTGTTGGTCTTACGTTGGTCACCTTGGCGGTGCCCAAGATCTGAACTTGCAAGCAGGCAGCCCGGGTTGTATTTTCAAGGGAATCGTCTCTCATGAATTGATCCATGCCATTGGCTTCTTCCACGAGCAATCCAGAACTGACAGGGACGATTACGTATCCATCAACTGGAGCAACATTCAAGCAGGTCTGCGTCTTTACAAAAGCCTTTTTATCCGTCTCGATTCTCGTGTTTCATGAAATTCGACTGGCAGAAAGTTATTCTCGAACCACTTGTCGTGATTGGTCAATGGACGTTGTGCTAAACTGTAGCTGTTTCAAAACAAAGTCACAGCGTATAACTTACATAAAGAGACTATACCTTCTCGGCGTTGCCATTATCAACTAGAAAATTGGCTTCATGTGCGATGATGTTTTAAAAAATTGCATGTTTTTGATTGACAGGTACCGAGGGCAACTTTAACAAATACAGTGCCGGCGAAGTGAATCCGTTCAACGTTCCTTATGACTACGGTAGCATTATGCATTATTCTGCTTACTCCTTTGCAATTGATCCCAACGTTCGTACTATCATCCCTAACGACCCTAACGCTGTCATTGGGCAACGAGAGCGTCTCAGTTCCAGCGACATTCAAAAACTAAGGAACATGTACCAGTGCTAGAGAAAGCAAAGCTTTATGCTTTACCCTGCCTGGCTTATCTAAAGCTGTGATAAAAGAGTCGATTCGGTCATGTAAAGTGTCAGTCACAAGTTTACCGTTTCATTGCCATGCTTCAGTGCTATGCAGGAGAAAAAACTCCCTACGTGTAATAAAGTTCAGTATTAATTCAAGTTTGCGCTTAGTTCCAACGATCCATCATTGCTGTTCCAGCCGAATATTAGTCATGTAATAATGTATAATGTATGACGGTTCCAGCGAAACAGTCTCTCTGTCTTACATTACATGAGTCCATCAGGTTGACAGCGGTTGTTATATTTGCGAGAAACACAAGGCCTATGTGGATTAAGCAGGAAGATGGAATTGCGAATTTATTGTTCATCTCATCCATCACTATCCAGTTTCACCTCTTGGTTGCAATGTTGTGAGATAATTTTATCAAACTTCAGTGGGAATGCATGTTTAGACGAATGATGGTTATTAATTATGTGCCTCGGCTGTCTCATGTGTCAAAGAGTAGGCGACAATGTACATGGCATGGCAAACCTGCACGTGTGAACTAAATTTTCTTTGCTGCAAATTGCAATGTTTCTATTCACGTCGTCCTAGGGTATCAATCGCACCATAAGAACAGAAAGCTTGTGAATTCCAACTTTACTTCTGTAAAGTGATAGCTACGAGTGGATCTAGAGTTCATGATGATGCAAAATAAACGTCTGAGGAGGTGTGGTTGGCCGTTGTTTATCTTTTAACTCTTAAACCAGAGGTACAAGTTTCTCATCTCACGGGAATCATTTGGCGTAAAAACCCAGAGAAGGGGTGCGCAAATGCACTTGTCGATGGATTCCCAGGCTTTTTGCTCTATTTAATGCGGGATCCAGATAAGTTTCCGCCATTTCTAGATTTCATAACACTAAATAGCCGAGCATAAGTACAATGCCTGAGAACCTATGAACCATCTCAAGAGAAAATCAGTTTCTCACGATGGCTTCACGACGACGATATCAGAATTTAACATGCAGTCAGCACTGAGCTTTAGGGCCTTAAACAGGTCGAGCATTTGACATGTTCTGATGGTAATCTTTGATTTTTTCAGTCGATACTAAATTTGTCCTCCTTCGATATTCAGTTACCATAGTAACAGAGAATGGCACCTGTGTGCAGCTGCAGCACGTAGAGCAATTACTAAATTTTACTCATTCCAGGATTTTCATATGAACATTAAGATGCATTTTTGCTCCAGGCAACCTTTCCTTTACCATATCATGTGGACGAAGTCTAACTTAAGTCTAATCTAAACTGCTGAAGTCTTTTTTCACAACGTTGACCCTTATCATTGTCATGCAAGGGCCAGGACCCTGACTCAAATTATACGAGGGGACACACATGAAATGATTGTTTATGACGTAACATAAACCAATGAGAACGTTCTCTATAAGGCCAAAAATGAAAAGGTTTTCACTCATTATCGAAATCGGCACGTGTTTAGTTAATATAAATACAACAAAACATTTATTAAGTTCAAGAATAATGATACAGTACAGGGTACCAGTCCATAGGATTTGACAGACAATTTATAAATTCTGAGAGATGCGAAGCGTAATGGTTTAATATTTCAATGCTTCAACTTGGAAATATTAAGTCATGTGCCTTGGTCCGTGGCTGTTCAAAAGTTGGCGACATTAAGAGCCTACCAATGTTCATATACGGAGGTATATGTAGCAGATGGCCCTGCTGGCAGCCGTCCACCGTTAGTCAAGCTAATAAAGTTTCCAACGGAGCAAATGATGTACGTCACACAAAAAATTGAATTTTCTGAACGACACAAGTGAAGAGCAGGAATGTTCCCATCCACAGAATCCTGTAAGCAAGATGTTAACAATCATCGTTAATCTAAATCATGAAAGCAATGTGTGCATGATCAACATGATTCTTTACAAGACTGCATGAGCATCGTAAACCATTGACATTACGCGTGTTACCTGGTAATAAAATGTAGAAACACGTGGTAAACAATTGAGTTCAGACTTGAGCGAATGAGCATGAACAAATCATTGTTGGTGATGAGATTCACAAACTTCTGACATCCACTTTGGTAAAGATCCTCCTGACAGTACCTCGATCTTTGAATCGGCTCAAGAAATTTTGCTCATAGATGTTCTGGGGCTGGATCTTTCGGAACACGGATATCGTGCTCAAAATGACTGTCCTTGAAGTACCACCGGACGTAGTACACGTAGCAAAACAAACAGTAACACATGACCCACCACTTGAGTGTTTCAAAATCTGGCAATTCCATCTTGAGTCAAACTTAAAGCTTGCTTTTGCGTCCAGTTTATTTATTACTGATGGTCAGCTTCTACTATGCTTTCTGGCAAAGACGTAGCGGTGCAAAGAACTAGCAGTATTTCCTTGTTCCTGCAGCTTCTTGTTTTCGGATTTCACCTCACTACACCATTTACCACTGGAAAATGAAGACTTATGCAATATTTGTGAATGGCGATCACGGCAAACAATTCAAGAGCTTTTGTGACAACGAACTGATGCAACGCTCAATGGCAACTGGTATGGAAACAACGTTTTGCAGACAGCGAGGAGAGATAATTGAGTTGAGAACTTTAGCCGTGGACATGAGGTCTCAATACTTCTAAAATCGTTGTTTACAACCACACTTACTGTGAGAAGTTAGATGAGCAGTGAGCGAAGAAC
>VRMD01001421.1:0-17149 GCA_009872375.1 Sminthurides bifidus
GAAGAATAAGAAGCGAGATGATCAATGAAAACGCCATTGTTTAAAGTCAATCCGAAAAGGCTGAAAGCCGCTGCCTCTGGAGTGTCGGATAATGGAGGAAGGGAGGAAGATGCTTTTCGGCATCAAGTTAACAAAATTTCACAACAGACAGAAAGATAAAAGGCTTGTTTGTTAGCGAGGGCAAGAGGCTTTTGGTATTATGCGTGTTCCTGTACGTCTTCTAAGTGCACAGGACCACGAGCGGAGCATACCATGAGATTTCCAGATGAAAGTTACAGAAAAGGGCAGACCGTCGCATAGGAGTGAATGGCGCTGTAATGTTGGTGGTAAAAGATATGCCGGGAGTGCTGGAAAACTCCGAAACAGAATTTGGTTCATTAATACCCGCGTTATGAGCTTATGAACTGCACGACCATGTGTTCGTTCGGGAGCATTTGAATTTGCTCATGTGAGTTTGTTGCTTGGTCGGAAGCTTTTCTATGCAACTATGAGCTGTGGGATCACATTTTTCAGTTTTTGTCAGTGGCTGCCAGCAAAGCCAAGAGACCCTACTGGCGGCTGCAGTTTCGGGAGGTGACGGTAGACAACTTGTGCTTGGGCAGAAGGTAATGCCCTTTAAGTGCGTAAACCGGATAATTCGGCTAATCAAATGAATAGCGGGTGAAGAAGCATTGAATCTCTGCCTTGCTAGTAAACACGAGTGCAAAGAAAGGGCAGGAACGGGAGAAATATGTGTATTGAATGATGTGAAGCTATTTTAAGAGAGAGTAAAGCATTGCCCACATCCGGTTTAAAAATAACTGTCACAATCTTTGCCATTGGCATTAGGAGGACTCGAAGAAGAGTGTCTTTACACACGTATGCATTTTCGGGGGAAGGAGAAACACTAGACTGAGTACAAGATGCTACTCCTGCTTAACATGTGTAGATTTGTGCACAAGAGATCGAAATGTGGACGTCTACGACTCACTAAATAAGAATGCCAAGAAAGCAACGTAAGTAAAGGAGTCGACGCTGGCGGTGTGGTATAATAGCAATAGAAGTAGAAAAGTTCCATTGAGCTCTTTAAAGCTTTCTTCCTGCACCCTAGGATCAGATAGACTAAGTATTTTGCTGTTCGACAAATGTCTTCAGTCAAGACCCTGATGCATGAGAAAGAGGATCTGGAGAAAAAGGCTCTTGTAGTGGCCGGGTCAGAGTAGTACTCAAGTGATCAGGTTGAGCTAAGCTTGTGTTGTTTCATTTCTTCATTGTAAGCAAATCGTTTTTTAATGGTAATCTGGCTGGAAAAAAGTACACACAGACCGAACCCGAGCTGTGGTGCACACAGTTTATTCCAAAATGTGAAATTTCGGTGCAATACCACGCTACACGTTAGCGCTGCCGGTTGCAGTACAACCAATACTCGTACACTAAATCTCCCGTGATCTGTTTCCTTCTGGCTACAGACAGTAGTCTACGACCGATATTCGGTGTACGGTTCTTAATTTATGGCTAGTTAAGCAGTGAAGTGAAGCGGACAACAAGCTTGTGGCAGACGGGGGGAAGAATTTCTTCAAGGAGAAAGATTACTCAGCACTTGAGAAACTCGCTACATGTATACTGCCACACTCGCGCTTCACCACCATAATTAGTATGGCTGCGATGAAGGATTCGAGAAATTCGTACATTATGTGTTGTGGCCTGAGGGGAAGAAAAATTTGATTTTCTCAACGTCAGAGCTTGACGCGTGCCTCCAAAGCCTTTCGTGACATGCAGTGCACAGGACTCAGTCCAAGTGAAAGTGCCTCCTCCAGCAACTTTCTCCCAGGACACAAGGGCTCAAAGTGGAGGCGGAAATTGCCCGGTGGGATTAAACACCTGTTGTATTACATGTGGCGAAGACGGAGAAGACTCGCGTATCATTGCGTTAAGTGCTACATGTCGTTCTTTGTGTTTTTGTGTTTGATATTTTCCGTGCACAGTTTGAGTACAATCAGTCGAAGAGTGGTAACCACCAAACAGGGTATTATTCAAGGAGTCCTTGGACCTGGTAATGTGCGAAGCTCGTCTGGCTCTTACATAAGTTCCTTACCTAACAGTCACTGGGGCTATGGCGGTCGTCCAATAGTAGAAGTATGTTGATTATTTGCCATCTAATTTTTAGTTGTGCCGTAGCCTAGTAGAAAACGCTGCACTTGCATATAACTGTACAGAAACTTCCATGCTCCCTAATCATTTATCAGTCCCATTAACAATCATACTCACCGCCTGAGTTACTGTAACTCTGCATCAGTTGGTTTGTAACAGAGATTCTAGCGTTTTTGTTATGAAGTATAAGTACTTTGAGGTCGTTGTCGAATACATACTCTCAACTATCACAGTGCATCTAGTCTAGCGAGAGTACACCTATAATATCAACCAGATCTCATATGCAATGACCGACTTAATATGCTACCTAGTAGCTTCGTTTGATAGCCACCCACCAGGTCAGTAGACCTGAACGATACACGTAACGTTGTGGGAGCAAGCCCTCTGCTTTTAGTCCTTTATAAGATTAGAGGCGGAAGCCATCGTGCATTAAAGGGAGTCAGCTGTGTAAGGATGTTGTATTTTTTTCAGATTTTCAAAGGCATTCCATATGCTAGTCCGCCAGTTGATACTTTGCGGTACGAACTTCCTACGCCGTTATCTAACGCTGGAAAAAACGAAGTTTACATTGCAAACATTTCTAAACCACCGTGTCCCACTTCCTACTCGGAAATCTTGGAGAGGACTAAATTCGACGATCCTAAACGAGCTTTAAGAAGAACCATTCATTTGGAAGATTGCCTTTACTTGGATATTTACTTGCCGTACAGTAAGTGAAAGGGAGTTTTGCTTTCACCGAATAACATGTTCCTTCATTCTGTTAATCTGTTTAAACGGATCGGATAACTTTTTTGGACAAGTACAAGTGACGCACATTAGGGCTGTTCAGATGGGGACTCGCTCACTAATTTATTACATGAACAGCATCCGCAGGCATTTTGGCCCGCCTGATTAAATACGTATAGACTGCAATCCATGCGATAGTTTGAAGCAGCAGAGGGAAAGTAGCAATCAGCCAGAGACTATATTTGTTTTTATGTGAAAGACGAGACCCGATTTTGACGTTAATGAAGAAATTCATCGATCGAATGAGTCGTAGAAAATTTTGCAAGCCATCTTGTCAGAACTGCACATTTCCTGAACACCCCTTTCTTTTGCATGGGAAGGCCAGACGTGAAAGGCTGTATTGAAAAGCTGGAGATTTGGAACGGAAGGATTGAGACCAGCTTCTGAGTTGCTGGACCCGAGACTTCTTAAGTGATATTTATGACGGTTGGGGGAGAACAAGTTTAGGTTGAAAAGTAAAAGTAAACTATGAGTCTGGGGCGGTGATGGATTATTTACAAGAAGTTGGAATTGATGTGATAGCTGAGGTTTTGTGTCTGTTTGACAGCTGACAAAGAAAAGGGTGATGGGTTACCGGTGCTCGTGTACGCTAATTCGCAACCTGAAGACAGCAGTGAGCCTTGGGACGGGAGCAGTGTGGCTGCGATTGGAAACATCATGGTAATTATGTTCCGATATCGGGTAGGCGTTCTTGGATTCGTCCAGCCGGGCTTCTCCGAACATGTTGGCAGCAACTTTGGCTTGTGGGACCAAATAGCCGCCCTGCAGTGGATCAAAGTAAGTTGTGTTACGTACAAAACCACATATGTTCCCTTACAACTACCCTGTCACAAGTTGAAAAAGTGAAATCACCAGGGTTGGGCGGAATGACACCACATATGCTATACTTTCGTGGTTAATTTCTTGCCATTGCACTGTTCCGGAAGAACAAATGAGGAGATGTGTGAGCCAGAGGCAGACTTACGAGGGGAATGAATTGCCTCATTCAATGTGCTACTCTTGCTCCTACTACATGAATTTTAATGATGGATAAATTAATAGGAGAACGTGAACTTGTTTGGGGGCGATCCAAATAAAATCACATTGATGGGCTATGATTTAGATGCGAGCTTGGCTGGAATTCTTGCACTGTCTCCTATTTCCGCTGCGGCTTATGGAGGTATGGATCGTCGAGGACAATAAATGCTCCTATGTAGCTTTTAGTTGCATGAATGCGTCGTGGAATGAAGCAAGTGTGCCATGCTTATGCACAGATTGTCGTATGATGTCCTTTTCTCCTTTGTATTCTGCTCCGAGAAATTGTGAAGCTCACACGCGGATGGATGCACAAAAAATCCACGCTGCTCTCCCTCAACTCCCACCCCACATACCTTTTCTTCCTGTTGTCTTTCCGCGTGCTAATAATGTATATTATCAGTGGTGCGATCAGATTGATATCTCCGTCTTTTTCTACCTCACGCTCATTGTGTCGGCTCACTGAGTGAGCTAAAGACCATTATGCCGAGCAGAAGTCGGTGCGACAACCGTTATTTTTTGCTTGCCGTTAGGGTAAATGCATGTACTTTTTCCATGCGTCCCTGAACATGGTTCGATACTTTTGAAGATGTGGCAGCTTCTAGTAAAGGCAGCGGGCGTTGTAGTAGCTTATTATAGAGATGAATTTATTTAAAGCTGGTATAGTTTTATTTTAAAGTGTTGTACATGTGGCTTCACAGGTCTATTTCAAAGACTCATCTTACTCAATGGATCACCTTTCTCCCCGACAAGTATTAATCATCAGCCATCGGATACGACGGTAAGTGCCTGCACTAGCTGTTGTAAAGTTGTGCGAAAGCTGGCGAACTTCCAGAATGTTCCTTTGATTCTTACGAGAAATGTTCCGAGAGCGGAGAATTAAAATCCAATGGCGAAAACAAGCTCATTACAGCATAAAACAAAACAAGAGTGCCTCCAGTCCTACTATTCCGTTCGCATTGCATTGGGATACAAGCAATGTTTACAGGATACAGGGAAATGACGTGATGAATTGTGTTAAACCTATAAATTTTTCCTTTGTAAATAGGACTCACCTTGCCAGCGCGCTTAAATGCCCTTTGCACGAGCGAGCAGGTGAACTGATCAAATGTCTGCAATATAAAACACCACCGCAACTGTTTCAAGCCGCCGAAAATATGGGCACACCCTTACTCACCTACAGATTTGCCCCGAGCGTGGATGGGAAAATCATCAAAGAGGACTTTCTTGGCAATGGAGGAAAGGGAACGTTTGCATCGGATTTGCTGGGAAGATACGATCTCCTCTGTGGCATCAGAGAAGGACCAACGTTGCCACGCATGGGGCAGCCGCCGTGGCAGAGCCTGAACCTTGAAAAATTTGTCACGGCTGTCATCAAATTAACGCTTCGGATGGAACCAAGCTCGGAGCCAACAGAAGAGGTGAAACGGGTGAGTGAAGCTGCGTATGACATTGTGACACTCGAAATGTATTATGGCGGATGATTCTGAATTCAAACCCGAATTCCGGTATGAACTGCACGACCTGAGGAAAGAAAATGAAAACGTACCCGCGGCCGGTACAAAAACACTATCTGATCGGGTTCCGGCTTTCATTCTTGAAAAGGTGTCAACCGGGTTGACAAGGAGGGTAAAGTATAGGAACAGAATTTGGTTCCTAACACCGCTTAATGAATACATCCAGGAGTTAGTGCATTCCGCTAGGTTGAAACTAATAGAGGATGTAAACAGAATAATTGGTTTTTGAATTTTTTAGAACCTAATCCGCGCAATTTTCAAGGAATACGGAAGCTCGCCGTCTATGAAAGATCTTGTATCAGATTTCTTGCTTGTACATCCAGTGATCGAGCTTCTAAACTCGCACTCCCGCACCGGAAAGAATACTTTCTTTTACGTTTTTAAGGATTATGATCCTCTTGGCAAAAACAAGGTAAGATTTCTACTTGAATCTAAGTGCTTATCTATATACAAGTAGCTAGAATCGCGGCTCCCTGGAGGGTCAATTGGGAGGCGTGGATTGTCCTTACTTGTTACTTCAGCTACATATTGTACCTTTTGTAATGACTTTGACTTTGGGCTCTTGTAGCAAAGCGAAGTGCCCTACATCTTTAGCCAAGACGTGTACAATTTAAAATACGCTGGGTCGACACAATACAATCGCAGAGTTGCAGTCCTTTGAAGTGCTCATTACTCTACTCGCCAACTTCGTTCGGACTGGGTGAGAAAAACTTTTCACTTTTACGATAGATCCACACACATGTCGGTTTTTTATCTCAGGTAACTTATCCATGAGCTTACTTAAATCGACAGTGATCCAACTCCAGACCGTTCCGACAGAGTAACGAATGCGGGGAACCCATGGCCGAAATTCACAGAAGATATGGGCAGATATTTAGAAATAGGTAAGTTTTGCCACATGCCGCTATCATTTTCTGTACGTGAAAAGATGAAAGAGAGAAGCATAAACGAACAGAAAGTTTTTAACCTTTGTTGTAACTTGCAGGAAGAGACGTTGCAGTGCCTTCGCATTACCGAGAATCACAGGTCAAGTTCTGGTCTCATGTTTTCCCTGCTGTCATCAAGCCTTTCGCGACTTCTTACCATGACGGAAATTTTAGTGGATATGGAAACATATTTGACTTTGGGGGAACCTTTAATCAACCCTTCGACAATCTCAATAACGACCATGGAAGTGGGAGGATCCGCAACTCAGGTGGGAGAAATACGAGATTCCCCGCAGATCAGGATGACACTCTAATGGCCAATTCGTCCATGTCCCAAAACACGGTGGTGCTCATAGGGTGCCTACTGCTGCTGCTAAATACCTTGTGCTTCCTCGGTCTCTTTTACCAACGGGAAAGGCTTAAAAAAGCCGAGTTGCAACTTCGGAGAAGGTACGTGGAATCCCAGCCTTCAACGCAGAACGAAAATGAGCCGGAAGTGCCAGATGATGAAAGTGCTTATGTTCGCGCTCCTCGGCCTGTCGCACCGGCCCCTGCGCGCGATGCAATGTCTGAAACAGAAACAGAGAATGGATTCGGGCCCGACTTTCTTGGTCCAAACTACGATCCGAGAACTAAAGTGAGCAGGTGGATGAATCTGCAAAACCGTGTGAGCAATTCTCCAGGCCTTGATATGAGTCCATACCCAATGCATAATCCAAGTTTGTCGCCTCCTATCCCAATGCAAATTCACTTAGCGTCCATTCAGCGCTTACCAAAGCCTGCCGATATCATCCCTCACATGCCCTACCAAGAGCCATTTCAGCCTGCACAAACGTTTGATATCCCCTACGCAGATTCCAGAGCCACTTCACCCTCCATTGCGACCTCAACGCCATATAACAACAACTTAACGACAAATAACTTTAACAATATGAATCGACGCAGCATGCCTGTTTTCGAACCCCGTGACACTCCGACCCCCAGCACTACGAAGCGAGGCTCAGTTGTGATTGTTCGAGATTTGGATCCGATAGATGACGAGATGGAAAAAATGAGTGTCAAGTACGTGCCGGTTAAGACGGGGACGCTGAAACGCTCAGTCGGAGTTGGTGTCGCCATTGATGAAGGACAAAATGGCAAAGACAGCAAGAACGAAAGCAGTTCAAGTGACGAAACTACTAATGGAGCTGGAAATGTGAGTAAGAAGATTTCCTTTGCCGATGGCTTGTGAGACAGTTTGACACGTAGGACTACTACATTGTAGCTCGTACATAAGTCTGATCACATCAAAAGCTTTAATGACAACCTTTTAGACGTTTAATAAGTGAAATATGAATTTTCATTCGTCAACTGAAGATACTCAGGATATATTTTTTTAGGACTACTAGACTACTTCGACGTTTCAAGGCAGTGCAGTGTAAAAGAATATAATTATTCTAAAACGTCATGTCTTGCTGCAAACCTAGTGCAAATTATGTATTCCTAATAAGCTGTGCAAGTTGCAATGAAATATTGTAGACTACAAGTATAGGCGTTTATGTAACGCCGGATAAAACTATAAAAAGTACGGTAAACTTGGTTCTTGGTGCGCTTTTCGTACTTTAGGCACACATTATTACTATATATTTTCTAAATCACAACTGGGCATTAAAATCAAGTGCGTTGTTTTAGCGTAACGTTGCCAAATGATTTCCAGCACAGAAAATATGGTCAAAAAATACATAACACTGTCATGAAGTACATTCGTGTAAACAATCACATTCCCCGCTACCAGAGATATGCTTGCGTCAAGACGTATAGCTGCACCCATCGTTATGTGCAAGCACATAAAGCCGTGTTTAATAGATAGTACTAACTTTTTTTCGACTGTTTTCTGAATCGTCTCTCCGAACATTTCCTTCATATGCATCGCTCCCGTAATCTCCAGAAACACCTGAATCGTAATTGCTGTTTTCGTCGCAATCTTCTCCTCTTCGTTTCCTTCTATCGTTACGTTGCTGCTGGCCTGTAGGACACTGGGGCAAGGAATATTTTCGGCTGCTTGACTTGAAGGATGTTGTATTTGGTCCTCTGCCTTTACCAGACCGCTGGATGAAGTAAACAGTAACATCCACAGTTAATTCCCGTTTTATATGCCCTGACTCGTAGCATATATTGCGAAAACATGCATCAAGCTCAAATAAATGCTCACGCTTTGGGTGCACTCTCTTGACGGCGTAGAATTTTGGGAAAGGGACAACCACGACGGCAAGTTTCTTTGTGCTGCCATTCTAACCTTTTCATTGAATGCGCAATGGTACCAAAACAAGAATATTCCCTGGGGAAAGAGGCAACTTGACATGTAGAGAGATGCATTTTACGGATTGTTATGTCCAATAAAGGCGACACATTCAACCGCGAACGCGTTCAAATAAACGGAAGTACAAAAATATCTTACTTGAGATGCATTCAAGATGACGAAGATGTAGGCTGAAACTTTTGCCACGGATTCTGAGGGTGACGTCATGAAAAAGCCAGGTAGCCATGTAATTCCAAGAAGCACCGTAATGGAAAACGAGCCGCGAATCCAGGTTCTGGGAGAAAGGAATACAGTCCTCAGAAAGTTAGCGTCAGTTCTCGCTTCCATTTCTTTCAGCTTGGCTATTACAAACGGAAATGACATAGCATAAATCACTGTAAAAGTTTTCGTACCGGTATGATCTCCTTCGGTTTTGAAGTGCCGTTGTGTTGACTTGCATTTGATATGCAACCTTCAGCGTCACGAAGAGTATTATGATGTTTATCTGTGCAGAAATCAAGATGAAAAGTTCAAAGTATTTTAACGAAATATAAGTGACATCTGTTGGCATGGTTACACCCGACAAAACGGTCTTTACCATAACGACTAGGGCCACAGGACCGATGAAGGTCCACATGTAAGGTCCTTCGAGCCAGCAGCTGCGATACAAGAACAGTCTATGTGCGTACTTTAACTTTCATTAATCTCTAACTTCACCCAAGCTTTCATAAAAAACTTACAAGACATCTCCCCGGTAAGGCTGGTCACCCAAAAGCGCACCTGTAGCGCATGTAGCCCCCACGATAATTATTGGCATGCCATACGCGATTATTCTGTAAATAGTCGTGTGGCGCTGCTCGGAGTCAAACACATGCACAACTAACTTGTACAGATGCATTCCCTCTATCAGCATCCACATGAAGGCTGCCAAATATACGTAATGTGTAACAATTCCAACGGCGATACACATGGACTGCATTATGCACAAAGAATACAAGAAGTATTATCTTGAGTGTCCCGAGAGGAGAAAAGTGCGTAGAAGGGTATGGAAGTAAAGAAAATATCAGGCATTACCTCTGGGATGTGAAAGTAATTCTTGTCCACAAAAAGAAGGAGCAAGACGATTCCTACAGCGAGACAGATGCACAGGTGCTTTGTGATGGTCGTCCTTTGATTTTGAATTGAATGAACGGTGGAGAAAATGATGACGCAGACGATCAGGCTCATGGCTGAGAACGAGCATAGTATTATTGTAAGTACTTCCAGGGTTTTCTCTTTGCTCATGCGATAAAAGAACATAAATCAGAATTTCCCAAGATTCGATTATATTTAAGTAACTTGAATCGTATTCCGTAAGTAATAGCAGATGGGCAAGTTTTACAACGTAATTGTGTGGATCCATCAAAATGGCAAAACTTGTAAGATGGTTGCATTCACAAACGGAGTAGGTTCGAGTAGACTCAACGATTTTACAACCGGACGTATCCCATCTCCTATTGAGTAAACCACTCACTCAATGTAACAAGCAGTAAACTTTCTTTGTTGTTAAATCGAAATGAGGAGACAAGTCTTGGCTAATATGCACTTACGCCTTTTCCTTCCACCAGTAAGCACAGAGAGCTCCCCCTTGAGAAACTTTTGGCGTCTCTCCAGGATGGAGCTTTCTGTAAATCGTCTTTTTTGCAATGCCCCAAGCCTCAACATGGTGGTAAAACGTTATTCGGACCTTTTTGCCTTGCGAATTGAAGATTGAATGAAAGTAAAGCAGTAATTTTATTGGGTCAACATCTTCACATAGGCACTAAAAAAAAGACAAATAGCTGCACGTACCTTTGAGGTTCACTGATTTTCCGGTTAAGGTCTCTGGATTTTCAGCCAGCGTCAGTGAAAGCATATTAGAGTTGATTATACGCGAGTCTCCATTAATAGAACTATTTAGTGATAAATTGTGTGCCATAAAAGTCATGTGACATATGCTTTGATATTTTGACATGGAAGTGCACTGGTAATTAATAGCTTACGACGTACGAGTTTGATGATTACCTGATCAGAGCCGGAGAAAGTTGAGACTTGACATAAGTTGGTGAGATGGACATGCCAACATAAGACGGAGTAGGCGACAGATCTTCCCAACCTGCCGGCAAGGTGAATGTAAGATGTACCTGGTTGTGAGGCGAGAGGAAATCGCAAGGGCTTCTTCTGTGTCGTTATGTTACTTCCAGTCCCGAATCCAACGATAAAGCTGTCAGATGAAATATTACTTGGTACAAAGCTAACAGTGTACATTTCGGGGGTATCGGAGCTTGACAGCGTGAAAGTAGATTCTTCGATAGCATCTAAAGTTTGCGTGGCCGCTTCTGCCCGTTCTGAAATCTGGATGTTTACCATAAAAGTTTTGCAATCCAATCCACACATAATGCACAGGTTATATACATGAACTGCCAAAATAAGAATTTTGAAAGGGCTGACAAATTGACAACTCACGTTGACGATTTCTCTCCACTGGTCACTGTTAGACAACAGAGTTTGAGACACAATCACTGCTTGGCTTACAAGAGTTTCACGATTTTGGAAGGACGCATTGGTGTTCTTCACGATTTTGAATACGAGTTTACTGATTGCAGGTATTTCATGACCGTGGTAAGGTACTTTGTTCGCGTTTGAGACAGTACATAAATTTTGCATCTGTGACAGTAATTCAGCTGTTTCATCTTCGGAAAACGTCTTGTTCTAGAAGCAGAAAAAGCAGTTACTACGTAACTAGCTACTAGGAAAATAACATGTAGGGATGCAAGTTTTGATAAGCGAATTTACTTACGTTACTCAATGCTTCCTCGACTTGCTCCACCATTTCATCTTTCCAAGCAGTTTTACATTCACGGAAATTCGGGCCTTCCGACGCAAAAAACCCGTCCTGCCCGCAGAACCAAGATGCTTGACCACTTCTGCCAGCACCACAATCTTTGTACGAGATTTTTCCTCCGCAACCAGTCCACAAGTTACCATAGAGATCCGTTTCACGACAGGTGATCGAACAGGCTGAGCTCTTAGTGGTTGTCGTAGTTACTGTTGTCGTAGTCGTACGCAACGTAGTCGTAGGTGACGTAGTAGTAGTTGACGTAGTCGCAGGTGACGTAGTCGTGGAAGATGAGGTTGTGGATGGGGTTGATGTAGACGAAGGACTATTTGTGACGATATTGGTGACCGTTGTCGTCTCCGTCGCCTCTGTGGCGTTGGTTGAGTTAGACGTAGTTGAAGTTGTGGTGGTTTCTGTGGCCGGAGTCGTTGGAAGAGTTGATGATTCCGGTAGTACTTCTCCATCAGTCAAATCGCAAAATGGTCCACTTCGAGCACAGTAGATGGTAAAATGCAGTCTGCTGGAATCTCCACAGAGGAATCGGGGCGAAGCAGGGCAACTTGATTACACATTGTTCTGGTTCCAAACTTTTGAAGAAGCTATCATCTCCACAATAGCAGATTGGGACGGAAACTCCATCATAATTTCTCCACCCAGTAATAGCGTATGAAAATTGAGGAAGAGAAGTATTATCGCGGGTTACATTGCTTCTGCAGTGCTCGACACAGGCTTCTGGAGAATTCTGGGGAAAGTATTCCGACGATTGACTGAACCCTAGAATTTTATGAATTTGACAAGCACCGCAGCCATTCAGAAATCAATTTTGCTCCGGACGCACTGCCGCAACAGTTCGGAGATTGAAAAAGGACATGTCAAAATTACCTGCCCCGACGCATAATTCCACATTAGGATTAGCACAAGCTGCGCAGATGTAGCGCGGAATGATCTCCGCTACTTCCACGTCCGAGGTCACGGGAATCGTCGATAGCGGAGTGATGCTGTCCATGTTTTGTGAGCTGCATTCGCCATGATCGTGTATCATGCAGTACACCGAATGGACCAAGTTGCCACCACAAGATTCACTCGTATCAGCTTGGCACGGAAGACTGCAGTAGGAATCGTTCACCCTGGACTTAAGTGAATTTTTCCCACGTCTGACACTCACAAAACCTCCCCCTAACCATTGCGATTTCTGTTCCGTAGTTCTAGAACGAAATCAATTTTACATTATCACATTACCATACTCGCAGGAAATTAAGAGTGAGTGTCTAAACCAAATCAAGTTCATAATTCCTACATTAAAACAGTAGTCGATGCAGTCAGATGGGTTGTAAGAACTGCCATTAGTCGTAAATGTTGTATTTCCACCCAGGTTCACCAGGTCTCCGGTTCTGTACTCGTAACAACCCCAGTACTTGTACACGGGCATTAAAAGCGCCTCGGTGGTCATCCTGGAAAGTGTCTCCTCTTGCCCTGTATCTCGTGAGGCTAATTGAGCTAAAGTTGGTATTACTACCTGAGGACCCTTCCGCTCAAAAGCAGTTTCTGACTCATCGTCTGCCTCATATTCCGGAGGGACCGAAGGCACTTCAGGGTCCCCTGCACTCTCTTCCGTCACCACAAAAACCTAACTCTAGTTCGTGCAAAGACCTGGCTGCAAATACACAAGGTACAAGAAATACCAAACCAATCACGAGAAAAAAGGCTAAAATATCCAGCCTCGCTCTTGAAAAAACTGTGACTTTCACGTCCATTTTGAGCACCAAAGCAGTTAAACTTGATTATTGTATTCCGATCCTTAGGCTCCTGGGACGATACCTGGAAGGGAAAGTTTAGGTGGATACTCACTACGGTTCAAATGAGTCTGTGTCCGTTCATCCACCGACAAACTGACGTAAGTGATGTAATATTGTCATTGTCATGGCTGCACTAAGGTCGTCAGACATGTAATGCTAGCTTTGCGACGACCGATATGATTCCAATCAGCTCTCTCACACTCACAAAACCAAAGCTGGCCACACTAATCACGCTAAAGGCCAAGGATTGAGGTAAAACATACTTGATTAATTTTTGGTAACTCCAAGTCAAACATTAGTGAATCGCTTTGAGACTCGGCTTGAGCCCCTCAAAGGATAGGATACACGACAAATCAATTTCCTCATCTTGTAAAACGCTATAGCACATGTTATGTTCTCCTAATTGAATTATCGCGAACGATTCCTGGATTTGAGATAAGCGTGACGACCAACCAGTGTAACTGTGTTATCTGGAAGGAAATCAGAGTGGCATCTGTGTTGCTTCTATTATGCAAAGTTTCACTGATAATGTTTCGAAACACTGTATGCGGATTCATCTCCGCACTCCCCAAGACTCATGCCCTCTCACAACGCGGAGCTTGTTACTCTTTCGAATACAGGATGCAGTCGTATGGAATAAGCAAGCTCATTATCGAATGTTTGTTGACTTACCCGACAGGATAAATAGGTGAAGTCGCCTTGATTCGGACTCCCAAGTTACCAAGTTACAAGATGTAAACGGCAACATGGGCATCTGGACCTGATCACAGAGCCCATCATCCAATGAAGCAACACAATAGATGTCTAGAGCGATCCATAATTGCATACAGGTAAAGCCTTTAGGATTGAATGAAGCGTGGCAATGTGCCGGCACATTGCAATGGGCATTAACGCAATGAAATGCATGCACAAGTCTCTCGCATCCAGGAGCCCTAGCTGAAACTACGTTTCGTAACCTTTGCTTCTAGTAGCATAAAAGCGATCAGCCGGAACAAATTGGTACTAAATGCCTGAAAACGCAAATAGTAAGTACATGCATGCAAACCAAACATTCAATGACATGAGAATGTTGCTGATTTTGTGCTTCTAGTAGCAATTATGGTGAAATAGAAGGCGTTTGAATGTACTTGAATCTCTACAGTATGCACGCCAATGTACTTACATTCATGACTTTCGTAAAAACGTCTCTAGACACTTGGTTAACGAATGTCAGCTTTTCTAAAACGTAGTTCGACCTTCAACTCCTACAATCGGGGAAATAGATTACGAAGCTCAGGTTTCAAATCGTTTGAACTACATTTTTCATTTTTCATACCACCAAATATTACTTTCACAGCCCTCTTCTAACTGCCGTTTAACATCCGATTTATTTTTTACTGACTGACTTTTGGGAGAATAAGATGTTAATGGAACTAACTTAAGGTGGAACTCTATGTGTATAATAAAACGTTTGATGTCGCACATGGTGTTAAATTCACTTGCGTAATTCTTTACCAAATGCAATAAATACGAGCAAAATTGTAAAAATTAAATGAATGCAACGAAGGCATTAGAGACTACTTGAAACCAAAACGCTAAAATACAGCGGATCCACACTCTGTCATGCTCAGGTGCACCTTGACAACCAGAAAAGGTTTTCATTCATTCCATTGTTTTTTACAGTTGATGAATGAAAAGCATAGACGCGCCGTGAGACTTAACATGCACACCCAAGCATCAGCTGACGGTAACAACAACGCACGTAGTGGGAACAGGAACCAGTCGCAGTCGCGTAATAGTCGCGGACGTGACGGACTCTCGTAAGTTGCAATGAAGAAGCAAATGCGCCAGATGCATGCACCGTAGTAAACGAACGTATGCATGTTAAGGCCGCGTGGTTGTTACAATGCAACTAAAAGTGATTTCAAGTTTTCTTCAAAGCTCAATTCAAAATTTGCATTGAGTGAAACCGTGCATTTGTTTTTTAAAAAGTCAGCATTTACTTCATAATGTTTAGATTCAATTGTTAGCTGTTGTGGTTGTGGATGTACTTAAAATTTGCGTGCTTTTGTACGGGTATTTCAATTTTTTCGACCTTGGAAAACTTGGCATAAAGTTTATGTGACCTTGTTCTTTGTTCCACAGACTAGTTTTTTGACCAACGGGGCAATTTTAACTGCATATTAACTTGATTTAGTCATTTGAGATCATTCAAATACTGTAAGTTATTCTTTTTGGGAATGAACGTTATTCTGAGGATTTTTCTTGAGGATATGTTTTAAAATGCTAACACCTTGGTGTGTTCTTTAGGATTGCAACAATCAGATATTCAGCTGTATGAATACTGTGCAACTTAGTCGCAGGAATCACTATGGTATCCAAAAATGGAGTCAAGTATTGGCTGGTGACACTCTCAGGAAATGTCAACCTGTGCAGTGGGAGTGGGATAACAAGCGGAAGGGGAGTTATCGGCAATGAGTACCACTCCAGACGCCAATTTTCTAACAAGTTCAACCAAAAATACGTTGCTTTTGGAAATCGCTACCACTTCAAGGTACCAGGACTTGAGAACGTGCTCGGAAACATACCGGCCGACCTGAAACCAAGAGATCGACTTCAAAGGGCCTATGAACAAGCCCTTGCGTATTGCAAATGTAACTTGGATCATTGGAAGCTTTTTGTTCAATTTGGCTTATTGAAAAGTAGAAGAGTACCAAGTCACTTTGTTTAGTAGAAGAGACTGATATTTCTGATTCTGAATTAGATTCTTTGTTTTCTGCCTGACGCTTATCATGAATATTGTGCGTAATACTCGTTTGTATTCAATTTCAGCTAAAAAGCTACCTGCCGACGTTGATCCCCAGGGAGTTTTCGGTATGTGACTGTTTGAGTTTTTCCATAATAACGACATATCTAATCATCAATCTCTACCAGGCCTTCAATAACGTATGACCTACTTGAAAATGCAGCTTGCAATCGCCTTGACCTGCGAGGGGTTGATGTGATTGGATTTGACTACGATTACACGTTGGCTTGCTACAAACCTGCATTGGAGCAGCTAATTTATGACCTTGGCCGTGACGTTCTGCTGAATCGATTCAAGGTAAAAGATACTGTGAGGTCAAATAAAGTCAAGAATATTTTCAGTGGGACGTTCGGGTTATGCACCCAAATTGATGCTTTGAATTTCAGTATCCGAAGGAAATCGTCAGCTTTAAATACAACCCTCATTTTGCTGTGCGCGGGTTACATTATGACGTTCTTAAGGGATTGTTACTGAAGGTGGACAGTTTTATGCAAATTCAACTTGGCTGTGTGTACAGAGGACTGACTCCGCTGCCAGATGACGAGGTCTTAAGACTGTATGGCAGCAAGAAAATCCCGATGAATTATATTGAAGGCCCTATACGGTACAAGGATGAGTAAGGACTAGCTTCGCTGTCGTCTGCTAAGTATTTATTTAGAATTCGATGTGCTGGCTTGTGCTGTATGTAGATGTTGGTTTTGTGCAGTAACATTTGTTTATCCTAACCCATGATTATTTGTTGTTTAGGTCACCAAATATGGTCCAGCTTGCTGATTTGTTTTCCCTACCAGAAATGAATCTTTTATGTAACGTGACAGAGTTTCTGTTAAAAAACAACATCGATTATTGCCCCGAAAGTTTGTTTCGTGATATTAAGGTATACCTTTGAGGCATCCATTAGATGGTCGTATTTGTACAAGAATTGAAGTTCAGTTCTATGATGAGTTTTGTCTCTTATTAGGAGTCTATAGGAAGTATCCATCCCACGATGCATCGGATTGTGTCGGAAAACCCAGAAAAGTATCTTGAACATGATCCGCTGTTACGGGAGTACCTGTCT
>VRMD01001422.1:0-17148 GCA_009872375.1 Sminthurides bifidus
ATTCCATTTGAAGCCCCCCATCATTATCAAAGTTGCTTTTAGATGAAGGAAAAATGTATTATAGCTATGAAAATCACAGGTCCATTCAAGCTATAATTATGAAATTATAGCAACGAAGCACTAGTATGTTACTACAAAAAATTAGCATTTATTATTTCAAAAAGAAAATCGTTATAATTTTATTTTGCTCACCAAAAATTTCGCTCCGGAACGAAAGACCCCGCGTGGAACTTTAAAAAAAGATGAATTCAATGACTACCTAAGCAAAACACCACGTTATCAATGACTCTAAAAAACAACATCAGCAGATTACTTCAGTATCACCTGAAGACGCTGAGATAACACAGATCACGCTACCTTGCACTAAAGAAAATTGCGAAAGATCCTAGGAGCGCTCCATCTCATGAGACTGAATCTTCCGATGCGAATTGGGGAATGTTTTCGCATGTCAATTTATACACCGACGGGGAAACCTCCCTAAAAACTCCAGAGTTTCTCCAGCCCACACTCGTTCCGGACCATCACACGAATCATCTGGGCTACGTGTCTAGCCCCCTTATAAATTGCAATTAATTTCCAAACTTGGAACTATTCACATGTGGTTGTGACCTGACGCGTGTCTGGCTGTGAATAGCTGGCAACAACATCAATTAGCAGTTTTTCAAATCGTGTTATGGTTTTCCCCTTGATTTTACCCTTCTAAAGTAGCCGTCGCTCTAGACCTTGTGTAATTTCGAACCAAGCTTGATCTTGATTACCTACACGTCTGCCCGGACCTTAAGGATTTGTTTCCCTTTGTACAACCAACCTCCACTTTAAATTGTGAATTAGTCAAGAAAAACCCCTCGTCATCTCAATTACGCTCACCTGTATTTGTAGGATTTGAAATTTGCGAAAGTATGTTGAATCTGTACGCTTGTACTACTTAACGGGCTTGCTGAGGCCCTACTCTGACATGCAAAAAGAGGCTGAAATGTTTCCGCTTGTTGATAACAGCAATGAGCTGTAGATTGACATTTTGACTGATGATTCATTATTTTTTTTTGACAAGTATGGATCCCAAGAATCCCTTCATTCATCGTCCATGGATGTCAAAGAACGGCTCCGCTGCTGCGGCAGCAGGAGGTCAAGGACTGAAAGGCATCATTGCCGGAGGCATCACTGGAGAGTATCGAGATTTGCATCACATACCCGACTGAATTCGTGAAAACCCAGCTCCAACTTGATGAGAAAACGGGGAAAACGAAGCAATACAACGGTATCTTTGACTGTGTCAAAAAGACCGTGCAATCAAGAGGCTTTTTCGGCTTGTATCGCGGTCTCAGCGTTCTATTGTATGGGTCGATTCCAAAGTCAGCTGTGAGGTTCGGTTCTTTCGAGCAATTGAAGAAATACAGCGTGGATGAGCGCGGCAACCTGGGACCATCTCAGAGGCTGTTGTGTGGTCTTGGAGCAGGTGTGGCAGAGGCTATTTTTGCGGTCACGCCAATGGAAACTGTCAAAGTCAAGTTCATCAATGATCAGAGGTCGGCGAATCCAAAATTTAAAGGCTTTTTCCATGGTGTGAGAGAAATTATCCGATCTGAAGGCTTTGGAGGTGTCTACAAGGGCCTCACTGCCACAATCATTAAGCAAGGAAGCAATCAAGCAATTCGGTTCTATGTCATGGAGACCTGCAAGGATAAGTACCGTGGCGGTGACCCCAGTAAGCCAGTTCCTAAGCTTCTAGTTGGAGTTTTCGGTGCTGTAGCCGGCGCCGCATCAGTTTTTGGAAACACTCCTGTAGACGTGGTGAAAACACGGATGCAGGGACTAGAAGCTTCTAAGTACAAGAATACACTGGACTGCGCGGTGCAAATATGGAAGAACGAAGGGCCCACTGCTTTTTACAAAGGCACTGTTCCTAGGCTGGGTCGAGTTTGCTTGGATGTCGCCATCACATTCATGATTTATGATTCTTTCATGGAGTTGTTCAATACGATATGGAAATAAATCCGTTGACGTCCGTCGTAGTCATTATTCTCAAATCCAATCCACCCCGTTCGATCACCATCAGTGTCAGACTTACTGAAGAAGCGATGACTTATCCACGGTGCTAATGGAATCGGAACTTCACATATCAACTAAAGCCTGTATTACATAGAAGTAGCCGAACGTGTGTTTTCATGGGTAATGGTTTTAATACGTGTTTCAAACAATATATGTTACTTAAGGAGCTAAATTTCAATTTGTGGCATAAATGTTTTAGTTTTTACTTCGTGCTTGTCAATTAACAAGTCAAGGGTGAAGGGCAGCAGAAACATCGGTTCTAGCCAGTGGTAGCGTATTTGAAGTGAGGTGGTAGTTGTAGTTGTAGGAAAATCACGTTTAGTTGTGAAAGCTTACTAGTGCAAATTGCAGAGTATATGAGCAGTAGTCAATGAAGCTAAAACGCTACAAGAGCAAGTCCTGAGTGAGCAGGCTTGTTTAGAAACCATGACGTACAATAAAGCTACAATCATGTCGCAATTCTAATCATCGCCAAGTTTTTGCATTCAGTCAGTAATCAGTACTAGCAGTAAGAGCATAGGTTCAAAAACAGGGACCCTTTGGAATTACAAAAATATCTTCCGTTTTGAATAAGTTTAACACTCTGCTTTTCAACTTTTAGCGGTTGGTCAGCGTCAGCCCACCATGAAATGTGATCACGCTTAAGCGTTTTCATCATCTAGGCAAATGTCGCAGCAGCTGGTGTTGACTATTCACCTCCTTATAGCGTCACTCAGACAGCTGCAGTTTATGAGGGAGTTATAGTCGTTACCTAATTGCATTTCTTGCACGTGATCCTTTATCATCACCTCATGATCTGATCCTCCCCGGTTATCATCATTATAATCATAGTTCTACCGCTCATCCATATTGCTGATCCTGACCTTGCCAATCCTTCTAATAGGACAACTTTCGCCTTTCCTTTTAACATTGCCCTCCAACCTCACACAATTCAATTTTAGCTTTGCCCACGCTAAGATATGCTGCACAAAAGTATGTAAGCACCTTTGCCGAGTAGTTTTCGTATCATAATAATTGTGTTGATTCAAGATAAAATACCTATTTTTGTGGTCGCAGTTTGACAGATCAATTCGTACAAACAAAGCGCTAAAACAAAGAAATGCTTTTAAAACTGATATTAACTTTCTCAACAACGTCAAATAATTGGTGCCAGCATGTCCACAGCATCAAAAAGGTTGAAAATAACGGTTTTCTAGTTCCTCTTTATAAGTTTAAAACGTTTCAGCAATGCAACTAAAAAAATGGCTCGTCGGTAAGCTCGACCTCGTGTAGCCGCCGTGAAAATTTTCTCACTCACACAGCAGTATCAGCCTGTCTGTCAAGCATTGCAACTTTCAACCGTGCGAGTGCAGCAATATGTTTCATTGCACAACTGACAATATTGCGCAAATTGCGAAAGGCCACTGCATCGTCACTAACGGCGAAAGACAGGTGTCCACCAGTCATTTTTCTCTCGTACATTTCAAAATTACTTCTCTTCAGTTCTATAATCGCAAGAGGAAGGATTTTGTTTAACATTATCATATCATTCATGTTTCGAACGGGCTGAAGAAGCCATTTCGTAGGTTGTACTGCTTACAAACAACCCATCTGGCAAACAGGGTTAGCTTTAAGAGTGTTTCATACACGTTCTTCTTTTCAGAACTCAGATTATTAGATCGTCGCTTTTCATTCTAGTCTGCAGTTTAGAGTAAGCAGGTCTAGAATAGCATTTTGTTTGTCAACTCACTAGACATGCTACGAGGTAGAAGCTAATTCTATTCCGACAGGGCTTAAAGACAAGAGTCAACAACAATTAGCGATGGGGCCTTGGTAAAGGATTCAGACACCATGGACGGATGTGCTTCATGTACAATTCACGTTCACATCCGGTAAATCAAGGTGCCTCCTCAGCAATGGGTGCGTATCAGCTTGAGATTCGCGACATGATCAAAGTTAACAGCTACTTCGCTTACTTGCAAAAAGAAACAAAAACCACAACGAAAGTTTCAGCCAGTTTCGCAGACCTTTGGCAACAGTTATGTAATCGTAACCCTTTACATACTGAGGTACAGTGCAACGTGGCCGGTGGACAGATTCGCCTTACTCTTATGATTAAGCCATACTGTGATTAATGCTCACTACCAAAGATTCAAGAATCTTAGAGTTGCGCTGCGCTGATGAATGAAGGAAGCGCAGCGCTTGTTTTAACAGCGTCAGTGGATCGCACTGCTGGTTGGACTCATTTAGCGAAACGAGTGTTACCCAATGAACAGAAGAGAGACTGTAATGCAAAAAAAATCATTTTGCTTCTTACTGTAGCTAATATTAAACAGCCAGACGAACCTCCTCGGTAACATCAGCTTGCACAGCAAGTTGAAAAACCACAACCACCTTCTTTGAGAAGAACTGTCAAGATTTAACAACTTTAACNCCTTCTTACTGTAGCTAATATTAAACAGCCAGACGAACCTCCTCGGTAACATCAGCTTGCACAGCAAGTTGAAAAACCACAACCACCTTCTTTGAGAAGAACTGTCAAGATTTAACAACTTTAACTGATTAGAACCTCCAAAAAAGCACATTAAGCCAGTTTCTTATTTATTGGGAGCCATGTTTAGAGGACATGATAAACCATTTACAGGTAGAGTTTGAGATTAAGCATGAAAATCTCAGAAATTGAGCTCTGGCAACGTTTTTCGCAGAGTCTATTTGCAGGAAAGCCCTGAATTTCTTTATGGCGGTGATGCAAACATTATGTAATAGCATTAAGGCAAAGGAAAGGAAGCTCAAAGCTAAATGAAGTTGGGAGCAGGAGCACTGCACTGCACCCTCTGCGTTGTGTAGCTTCAGGCTTTTGCGTAGGCTATGCGAAAACCGTTATGTGCGGAAGAGTTCGCTTCTTACTGTATGGCAAAAAGAGCAAATGCAGTGCAGTAGTGGTACAGTGATTTTCTGCGGGTCTCGCAGTCAGACAAAGTAAAGCACATATGCATTAAGGTTAGAAAACAATTCATGGTGGTGTTTGTAACTTTTCTCAAGTAATTAAAATAATTTAAGTAGGATTTAATAATTTTCCGCCATTTCAGTGACAATATTTCGAAGAATTTGCAACATTTCGCTCGATATTTCAGTATTACAGTGCAAATATATTCAAAAAAAATTATAAAAATATATGTTTAACGTTGAAACTACAATTTGTTGAAGGCGAACCTTCAGAATGTACTTTTGTCGCCATTAGCAAAGTGCATACAAAATTTGAAGTGCAAATTTACGTTTAAAATGAAGTTGGTGATTGTTGATGTGCTTTTGTAATCGGTAAAACGTGGACGGAGTTCATTTAACTGAACTGTTTAAATTGAAATCTGTACGATACTTCGCCTTGAAGAAAGAGACGGTGGCGTAATATTTCAGTTGACCAAAAGGAGCCTGCCTGAAAGGCAGTTAAGATAAGGGGTAAATTAAAACTGGTTGAATATAGTCGTGTAGATTTCAACCCAAGAAAAGGCAGTTAAAGTAGGGTTGCAGACGTGCGGTTATGTTATACATTATTGTAGTGGTTTGGTAGTGATCGTTTCATTTTCTACGCGAAAGGAATATTTTGAAAGCCATTGTGGCTAATGCCAATATCCCATTGATGCGTAACCATTGTGAAAATTATGTTTGCATGCTGAAATTACAGAATCCAGGGACTTATAGTGTTATTTTTCTATTTATAGGTTCTAAAAGTGGTGATTTGGTCAGTCAGTTGGTATTCGAAACTCACCGTGGATCAGCAGGGATTACGGTTACTGCAGTGCATCTTTTGAGAAAAATATCGTGAGGATCGTGAATGAAAAGCTGATGCAAAGAAGAAAAGCAGACGAAAACAGATTTTCCGATAAAGGTATTGGTTTTGTAATCTGTGGCCTTGCGAAATATGGGAGTGAATGTTTCTTGTGAGTGACATTTTATGGTCCTCAACCTTCAGAAGCAAGGTCATTTGAAATCGGATTCCTTTGAGGGTTCATCTATTTTCTTAGGAGTAATGACCTAAGGTACTGGATTTAGTAGAGGACTACGTAATGAGTTCGGGTTACATGCGATTCTTCTGTTGAATCGAATCAACTCGGACGAATTTGAGTTGGAGGCTGATGAATGCGAGCTAAGGTATGGAAAGTTGCTGAAACCACTGAATATGTGGTGAGAGCTGTTTCTGAAAGTTATGTAATATTCAACTCGTTCGTGCTCCTAGCTCCTCAATAATGTAAAAGTATGTGCTTCGACAGCTAATTGTGGCTGTGTCGCAGCTGACAATCGTGCTTACTTGAAGATACGGAGGAGGAGTATTTACAGCTGAAAAAGAGTACGTGTCAGCTGGGCATTAGTCCCTGGAATTTTTACAAAGGTCATGGATAGATGGATTTATGGAAGGCTTGCATGGGTTGAATGGATACTGGGATGAGGTACCGCATTGCTAGTGGCGCAGTTTCGTGCTGATTGGAGTTATGGAGAAAGGTAGTTTAATTGCTGCAGTTACGAACGGTATAGTGCGACAGCCTTAAACGGGATTCTGACAGTAAAAAATACATGTATCTAGATAATGGTACGGATCTAGTAAATAATTCTGATGACTTTTAGTTTGAGGCTTTTCTGTAGGGTCGAGGTGCCAAGATCGATCAAATTTGTCGACTTTGGTAGACAGGTGTTGGAACAAGTTCTGTTTTAATGAGCTAGGAAAACTACAATTGCTATTTGTGACCAGTGTTGTTGTTTTTGACTTGGTAGAGTGATAGCTCTATATAAATGCAAAACTTTTGCGCATGTTACTGTGTTAATTTTAGTGCTTTAAGTTATGTAGGTAGTTCAGAAACCAGTTGGTGGAGGTGCAATTGTTCCTTTGAGGAAAGGCATTCCGTCTGTTCTGTCTATAAAAGTAGTTGGAAACAGAGAAAGTTTCTCGACTGATTGATCAAGTGGAACTAGTGTTATAAGCAATCAAGGTTCCTTAAAAAATCTCTTTGGAATCTGCATGGGAGTATTTCACCGATTTTAACTTCAGATGGGGATTAGAGCGTTAGAGAATATAAAGAGTAAGTTATACGATTTGAACATAGACAAGTCTGGCTACTACAACTTTCCTTTTTATTTTTTTTCAGATCAAGAAAAGTGATTGGTAAATAACGCTGCTACTGTTTGTAAACTTCCGGAACACAAGGAATAACTGAAGTTAATTTTTCCGGCGAATCTTTAGTGAATGGCTAGTGCAACGGAGACGCAGTTGTGACGCAGATGATGCCCAGTTGACGAACACTATTTATTTAGAACAGTTAGATCGACGAGAGTGGCTACAGCAACCGACACCAGAGCATTAGTGCATTCTACGAAAGCATCATATCATTCAAGATGGTTGCTGCACTAACATCCACGGTGTCAAAATTGCTGAACATCAATTTTTTTGCCTTTTTAATTTTTGTATTGATGACTGGTCCGCGATCGGGCTCAGACGCTTTCGACATATTCCGCCATACTTATGATAAGCTAGATCAGAAATATGGGAAGTTCACGGAGGATATGCGAACTGACATGCTGGATGAAGTCAAAAAGATGTTTTACTTCGGGTATGATAGTTACATGAAATATGCGTTTCCCATGGATGAATTAGATCCTGTTCACTGCGTTGGGAGAGGACCTGACTATGAAAATCCGTGAGTTTCATTCTATCACCCGTTCCATTGAAGGTTATTCAATTAGGTTTCCGCTGTAGTTCTATTCTTTTCTTAACTCTACCCGTTGTCTTTGGAACTGTAGGTCCAACATCAATATCAACGACGTCCTCGGAGATTACTGTTTAACTCTCGTAGATTCACTGGATACAATAGCGGTGCTTGGAAATATTACGGAGTTTCACAGGGCCGTCCAACTTGTTGTCGAGCATGTTAATTTTGATAAGGAAAACACCGTTCAAGTTTTTGAAGCAAATATCAGGTATGTAAAATCATTATTGTTCCAGGGATACTACCCATCTAACGTTTTTATGATATCATCGATTTCTCTTGAATGAAACTAATTCAGGCTACTGGGAGGTCTCCTATCAGCGCACATGCTTATGACCGACGGTAGACATATTTTCGGAGAAGACCTCAGACCTCCCTGGTATAAAGGAGAACTACTTCAACTTGCCAATGACCTTGCATCTCGCCTCTTGCCAGCATTTCAGAAATCTATGACTGGCATACCTTATCCTAGGGTTAGTTTGTATCCAAAAATTACAAATCGTTATAAGTATATGATAGGCAAAGCTGAAATTTTAAAATTTTTCCGTTCAATCAAAGGTCAATCTTCGTAAAGGATTGGTGGATGAAGGCGCTGAGACATGTACTGCAGGAGCAGGGTCATTGTTATTGGAACTCGGTACCCTTTCACGGCTTCTTGGCGATCCAATTTATGAAACTATGGCTCGAAGAGCAAATCGCGCTTTGTGGAGCGCTCGAGCTAAGAATACGGGATTGTTAGGTAAAAAACGGTTACTTTACTAATTTAAAAATTGAAGTGCACTGCATGAAAAAGCATCTGCTCCCATTTACAGGCAATGTAATCAACGCCAAGACTGGTCAATGGGTTGGGCGACTAAGTGGATTAGGAGCGGGTTTAGATTCCTATTTTGAGTATTTGCTCAAATCATACATTTTGTTCGGAGAAGAGGAATATTTTGTCATGTTCAATGATTCTTATACTGCTTTCAAGCAATATTTGCGACGGGGGTAAGGGAGTCATTCTTGAATAAGTTAGGAAAAATACCTAGCCTTCATTTATTTCAGACAATATTGATTATGTAACTAACTGGATGTATTGCAGACGTCCTCATTGCAATTCTGGATACGGTGACCATCCTCTTTATGTAAATGTGGACATGCACAGCGGAAACACTTATACTTACTGGATTGATGCCTTGCAAGCGTCTTTTCCAGCCGTTCAAGTAACTTCATTCCGATAGAGAGTTAGCATAATCGCAGATGTGCGATGACATATTAAAGGCGATTTTTGACTCAGGTCCTGTTTGGAGATATCGAAGAGGCTATCTGCACCCATGCATGGCATTACAACGTCTGGAAAAGATATGGTCTTTTACCGGAACGATTCAACTGGCAAAGGTTGAGTCCTGATGTGGCTTTCTACTCCCTGCGCCCAGAACTAGCGGAATCTACATACTTTTTATATCAGGTAAATCCTTCTTTAGTACTAGCTAATTCTATAGTAATAAGCAGACTCAATACATTTTATCTTTTGTAGGCAACAAAGAATCCGTTTTATCTCCATGTCGGCAAAGAAATTGTTCAGAGTTTAAATGCTCATACGAAAGCTAAGTGTGGATACGCAACCGTACACGATGTCATTGATATGAGTTTAGAAGATCGCATGGAAAGTTTTTTTCTATCAGAAACCTGCAAGTATTTGTACCTGGTAAGCTATTGAAATTTTTTTAGAAATCAGTTCAGTTATATTAATATCAAATTATTCAACATGCTAGTTGAACATGTAACTACAGTTTCATTCTTTAAACCTTAGCTATTCGATGCCGAGAATCCGTTGAACAAAGACTTCCATAAATACCTGTTCACAACTGAGGGTCACATTCTCCCTATCGGAGAGAAGTTACGTACCAAATCTTGGACGGAAGAAGACAATTCAAGTCCGTCGTTTGATCCTCTGGAAGATTCTCCTAGCTCAATTTTCTTTAAAAATAAGACTCCATCGCTTAAAGGGAATGGGACTCAGCCATCGGTAAATCCATTTAAGATAATGATTATCAGTTTCAGATATCATGAGCATATTCTTATATCACTCACACATATCAAAATTTTAAACTTTCAGTGCGACGCCATTGATGGAGCACGGCAGTTCTTGCTTCCATTACGAACGCCATACTATTTGCAACTGACTGAATCGCTTGGCCTGAAAGAAATTGTTTAACAGCTGAGTTTTATCAGCATGAGTCCTTTTGTAGCAACTCTGGATGTTGCTACTTTTGTCTAATATTTATTACCTGATTTGAAAAGCTTGTTCCCGACATGGAAGAAAATCTGAAGGGCTGCTTAAAGACGACTGCTATTTCCAACTTCGAGGAACATGTATAGTCAAGGTTTGATTCGAATTTAATGCAATTCTCTGTGGGCTGATTATGTAGGAAAAAATTCCCAAGAGTTATTTTTGTATGCTCGTTGTATGCGAAATATTTTGTATTTTGTGTCCAATTTGGATCGTTTAACATGGTGTGTATCAAAGTTTTAGTCGAAATAGACCACAATAGGCATGCTTAGGGGCATTTGCTGCTACCCTGTTAATCCTTACATCTGCAAATCTCAAAGGCAACCTTTACGACGGTTAAGCTCAGCGCTAACTATTTCATTATTCAGTAGCGCCAATGGCAAACAATAATGAATCAAAGTTTACGTATGTAATTAATATAACAGGATTCTGTGATGTTTTGTTTTGTTTTATTACCATGGTCATACTTTTTTGCACGTTAAGACCATTCGTCATTGTATGTCCAGTTGTGGTACTTACTACTGTGTTAGAACTTTATATATATTTGCTGCCAGATCCCTTCAAAATGGCGAAGGAGCGTCATAATAATCTGTAAGGCGTTGTTGTAAAACTTGTACATATGTTTTTCAAATTTGTACAATAAAATGAAAGAAAATTTGACCACAATTTTATTGAACTTTACCGCTATGTCGTTACAAAACTCTCTAGAAGCAATTTTCTTTGATTCACCCGCGGTCCATCAAGACTCAGAAACTAAAATAAGCAGAAATTTCTTTTCATGCTTAGCTCAGCTCACCTAATGTTAATGTGATTAGCATGTGAGATGTAATTCCGTGATTGTACGCCAAGTCTTAAAATAACATGATGCAAGTTCTGCCATAATAGCTCCGTCCAAAGTTTTCACTGTCGGATAAAAAATTTCAAAAACGGTTACTTTGGTTTACGAACTGGCAGCGTATTTAGGCTCGTGTAGCTGAGATGAAATTAGTGAATCAGTTTAGTAAGAAAATAGAAATCTGTTTCTTGGTTTGGTCAACCAAAGCATGGTGCCATCATGTTACTTTAGTAGAGAGTTGGGCAAGGGAAGAAAATACTCTGAAAAGAAGCTTGAATTAAGGCGTACGATAAATCGCAAGCAATAATTTCTTTCAATCTTCGAACTTATTACAACTATACGACTGGTCATCATAATTCTTCAGTTTAAAGATAGGTAGTAAAACTGAATCTTTGGTTACTGTAAAAGTTTGTATTACTCCAGGCCGCGAAGCTAAAGGATTGAACGAGGAGTACCGACTAGCACAGAATTTACGCTAAGAACTTGTATTCTCTAACTCACTAGCCAAAAACTCTGGAGATTTTATGTATGGCGATTTCTTATGCGATTCATAGTGCTCCTTTCCTTCCGTTAGGGCCCGTGACTCATGGATGAACGCTGGAAAGTCAACTCCCTAAGTCAAGTATAAAGCTAATTTAAATTTTTACAATGACTCAAGTAATACTCATTTTAAATGCACATAGTGCTAATACTCACTAAAAATCAGTGTAAAGTTGGAACTTGCCTGTGATTTAGCAGACCGAACAAAGCCAGAATTTGCTGTGATGGTGACAGCTTGAATAGCATCTCCAGTTCCAAAGATGACAAGAGACCGCTTTTTGATGTGACCTCCAATCATTAATTTCTTTGACTTTTCAGAAAGCTTGTCTGGAACTACCTTTAAACGCTTCACAAACTCTGCAGCTCTTGCTTTTTCTTCTGGCCCACCCACAACATTTAAAATTGCCATGAATTCCTTCATCGCCGTTTCACAACAGTACAAGTCTTTTCCTGAAATAATCAAGCTGAATAAGAACATTCTTCTTGCTCGATGCTTTTACTGCTGAATAAACAAGATATTTTAATATTGTAATAATGCAATGCCTTCATACCTTCAAAGGCAGCGTCCAACACAGGCTTTTGTGGTCGCTGAATTTCGAATACCCGTTGCTCGGCCAGAATTGGCTTTTTGAAAGGTATGTGAGTGCTACCATTTGTCAGGTTAGAAACATAGGCCAACATTGCGGTTATGTCCAAATTGAGCTTCGTGACATCAGAAAGGTCGGGATTTTGAAAAACGAACTTTGATTCATCCTCAAGATCAATACACTTCGCCTTCTCAACAAGGTTGTAACTGTCACTGTCACAACCGTTTTCTTGTTCAGCAAGTTTTGTTAAACCCACGTTGCAGTAATCCTTAATTCTTTCGTGGTCCTGCAGCTGTGAATCTTCTATTCGAATACCTTCCACATTTATTCCTTCAGCTTCAAGTTCTTTAGCTAACGAAACTCCTATTCCGCTTGTGAATACAAATGTGACCTGTAACCAAAAACATAATATTCACAATGCAATGTATAATTCCATCTAACTGACCTACATCTAAAGTAACTGACCTTAGGTGGTTTAAACAACTTCAGGTTCTCTTTCGCACACTCAACGTATTCACGAGCATGGTCCAACATCGATTTGGACCCATAGCCTCCACCACCAGCTGCCAATAATTGCAGAGATTTGGGATTTCTTGCTGAAACTTTGCACCACTCGTCTCCATGCGTACTGACTACATCGACAATTAGCTTTCCAGTCTTTCCTTTAGAAAAAGTAAACGATTTCAAAACAGCGGACGGTTGAGAATGGGTTGGCTCCTGGATTGTCTGAACAATGGATAGTAAGTGTGGAAGATTGCTACATTTCTCATCAAAAAAACTAGTCAACTCCTTCTGAATAGCTCGCTTTAGCCTTTCGATCCCTTCGACTTTCCGTAGACTTGGTGGCAATGGGTCTAATGGATTCGTGCAAGTTTGGAGCTTCTGCCGTAGCAAAGGGTCTTCATGTTTCGTACTGCTGCCCTTTACTTGACTCATTTTTGATGAAAACAGCGATATAAGTTCCTACACAGCATAAAAAATTGAATCAGTTAGATTTTTCTTCAAGATTACTGTAATTAGTTTTTTGAAAGAGAGCATCACAACACAACCACTTTAAGATAATGAGTAGTGCGTACCTTTTCCTCCTGAATGCCTACAACCCCAGAAAGTAGTTCTTGAATCACAGGCAGTTTCAATCCTCTGGCAAAAAATTACAATAAAAAAGTTTCTGAAAAATTGAATGAATTAAATTAATTTTTTCGCGAATATTGTTTTTTCTGCATGGATTTTGAACTGCGAATTATATTCCGCCACACAAATAACTCCAGGAGAAAAATCTATGACTTTGAATTAGATCTCGATGACTTGACGGATTCCCCAAAACAACACACCGCACATCACAAACGATTTCACGCTTTCTCACCTTCCTTTTACATTACCGTGCGAAAATTCTTCCGTCTTTGCCCACAATTAATCGGGCTCTTTTAGCTTGCGTTAGCAAAAAGTGTTCATGCAGGACAAGATTCAACTTAATGGCTCCAGTTTGCGGACAATGAACTCATAAACTCCTGACTCTGCAGCATTTTACTGGATGATGAAGTAAGGAAGCATTCTCACAAGCCATGTAATTACTCAAAGGATCGAACACTTTCTTCCATAGCAATTTCACCTCTTACCACTTGATTTTGAGAAAAACGTTTAGTTTAGAGCTCTTCCTGGAGCTGATAAGAAGTTTATCGCCTAAGCTGGCATGAGCTTTTGTTTCAAAGACAAAACTTGACCAGTTCAGCGTGGCAGCCATGATCATAAATTTTCATATATCAGTGCTCTTTGCACAAATAGCAACGCTTCTTAATTTCCCAGTATCAGCATGGATACAGTCCCGGGTACTACTTCTGGATTCTGTCCCACTCAACATAACACTGGAAGCGTTGGCAAAATCAGGAGTGTCAAAGCAAGCTTTGTACCGACAGTTGGATCTCATGTTAGAATCAAAATCGCGAGTTGTGGCTGATACGCCTAGTGAAGCGGTTGTTTTCGACTCTTCTACAAACAATAACCAAGTGATTATGTTAGAATGCACCTCAAATTATCCGGCCACCTGGATTTATGAAGGTCCTTCCGACGTAAGTTTTTTCACGATATTGCAACATGTTCACTCTATTTCTTTAGTTAATCAGATTTTCATCCTGATGGTGGTCTTGAATGCAGGGTCCGGGAATGCAAATATTGGCGAATACACGTAGGGAGTTCACGAACTTGTCAGACACAAGCACTTATCGATTTGTAGCTACCGCAAAACTTTTGCACCCAAACGAGAGGAGTACCGGAAAGTACACTTGTAGAAGTTTGATGATGCCAAAAATGAAGCAATCGTTCTTCATATTCGTGCCTGGTATTACGGCTTGTGGCTTTTGCCTTTCATGAAAATTGCAGTTTGTGACCATCAAGCTAAATGCTTACTGTTACTAAAAGGCTTTTACTTTTGCAGGACTTGAGTTCTTTGTGGTTGATAAGCATGAAGCAGTAGGGTCCATTCAAGATGGTTCTATGACTGTCCCTTGTCCCATCTCTTACCCTTACCCGGAGAGAAGCAACTTAACCATGGAGTTGTATAAAATGGATACAGAGTCTGTAAGAAGAAAAGGGAGTATTTTTTGACTTACTAAAGCTTTCTTGTTCTCGCCTGGACAGGTCACGTAAGCTTGTGTCTGAAAGCGGATGTTTTCTTGCTTTGCGCACAGGGTCACCCGGAAAGAATCTCAAACGCTACCTTTGAATCCATGTATGGATTTAGAAGACAATTATACGAGCTTGATGATCCTGACCAGGTTTGGGGAGAATATGTGTGCACATGTGGCAACAGCAGCTACACTAATTCCATCACTGTCAATGTGAAGCCACCTCCAGGTAAAGCTGCGAATGCTTCGACTCCAGATTTCAATATTAGTTATATTAGTAACCATCGTAAAATAGCTCGCACCTGTTACTTATAGATACCCGGGTCAAGGCGACAATTGCAGGATACTTTGTCCCACTCCACGAAAGTATCAAACAAATGTTTGTTTGCGAAGGCAAACAAAACGTTTCATTCATGTACTCAAATGATTGGAGCTTAGACTCGTACTTGAAAATTCCCAAGTTATCGAAAATGACTTATTTCTACCAAGCGGGTGCTGACTTCCCATTTGTGAGTACGCTGCAAGCGAACCCTGGGGAATTCAAAGACTTTGCTTTGATTCACTGCGTTGCAGCAGGAGTCGACGGTCGGTTGCAAAAGCAAAGCCTAAGCCATGTGATCCTACATACTTGGGAATATTCTGCACTAGGTAATAAGTTTGCAAAAATTGTACCGTATGAGTGTCATATTAGTAGGATCTTTTTGGGAAGGCAATAATTTGATTTTATAACGTTAAGTCTTGTCTCTCACAAGGTAAAAACAAAAATATGAAGTTCACTTACAATGATGACATGGAAGCCCTCATCTGTTGCACCGTAGACTCTTCAGCGACTCCAAAGATAGAAGTTTTGCCATCTTGCGAAACATTTCAAGAATGTTTGCTCCGTTATCCGTTCAGAGACGGCACAACGCAACTTCTAGCCTCTGACGTGTCAATGCCCGCAAATAAGGAGCTGACTGTTTCTGATGCCTTCACCTTCTTGATTGCCTCAGACTTGAACAAATCAAAAGACAAGATTGAATTTTACTCGTCAAATTTTGAGTTTTATGCTGACAATTATACAACATCGGCTAAGAAAGTCTTACCACCGCACTGTGCTGCAAAAAAACGCTACAGTTCAGATAAGTTTGCTATCATTCGCTGTTCTGTGCCGACACAACCGGGGATCTTCCACAAGTTTCCAAGCCAGGAGTTTATCTACGCTGATTCGAAAGGGCAACATGGTAGGTTTTTTACGTGTTCCTGATGTCGTAGTCACACATGGTCACTTATCCCGAAGGTTCAAAAAAATATCCGTTGAGTTTATTGGACTACTAATTTTTTGTAGTGTTGAGCATGGCAGACTTGGCGAATACCGAAGGAGTTATACAGTTGGAAGCTTTCCATGGTATACAACGAATAGTTGCTGGAAAGACGCTACAAATCCGGGCTGGAGACGAGCTTGTGGTGAAATGCGTGCCCAACGGGTTTCTTTTCTCTCGTGAAAAGTATTTGGCTCTGCAAAGGAATCATGGTCCCATCGAAGTCCTGCGTAAGTGACAAAAGATTTGGGAAATTACATATTGCACCATGATTTATGTACATCTACAACATGCCAAACAATTCAGTTTTAGTTTAAGTTTTTTGAATTCCGCAGCTAAAGTAAGGAATCAAAAAATACTGACCGTTGATGGAAGAATTTCTCCTCATGAAAATCTTGACGTGGTGCTCATCCCAGATGATGATGTGACTGCGATTTATTGCTTTGCGCCGCTATGGTACTCACTTGAGTGGAGAAATGCAAGTATCGAAGTTATCATCGCGTAATGAATTTAAGTTGTATGATAGCAAATGCTTCAAATAAATCAGAAATTAGAGTACTGTTGAATGCTGTTTTGGAACACAAGAGTTACATACTGTTTGTTAAATGACAGAAAAATTAATCCCTGCTCTATTACTAATAAGCTGATAACTTTTACCAAGATGAGGAAGTTCTCTTGCTTGATTTTCGGAAACGTTCTCTTGGGTTTACAGTTTCCGAACAAGATTTGGTTCAGATCGCTGATAAACAAGAGTGACTTATATCGTTATTTTTGCAATTTATTCGTTAATTCACCATGCCAAATAATTTTCATTTAAGTGAAATTAATACTTAACGGGCTATTAGTGGCAGAGATTTCAATGACGTAAAACCGAAAAGCCAACTATGAACTTGGAAAATCACCGCGAGATTGATTTTTAGTTCCAAAAACTTCTTATCACTACGCATTTCGATCTAAATCTAAATTTAACGTATAAGTCTATCAATCCTAGCATTAGAATTTTATGTATTGCTGGAACAAGTTACTATTAACGCTGGCGACAGTGAATTGCGTAATCAGTCTTGCACTTGAATATCTCACCCATGATACCCCTTACACCCACCTACCTATGAATACAATCTACACTAAACGAAATACTTCTCCGCCTGCACACGAAAATGAGATCAGATTCATGAGCAAAATTGAAATATTTGCTTACATTCTATTTC
>VRMD01001423.1:0-17132 GCA_009872375.1 Sminthurides bifidus
CGATTGTTGGTGATATTGCTTCGTAGCCGAACTTGACTGTGTCGTTCCAGTCTTAGGACAGCATTCTAGTTCCCCACTGGCCATGTGGTTAGGTAAATAAATAGATTGTTTTTCTCAACAGAGACCTGATTCTGTCTTTAGGATTTAAGGCAAATTAGTTGCATATGAATTATCCAACTTAATCTTCCTGTTTGCGTTTAGTATTTATTCAAACCTTACTGTTTGCCCGACATAACCAAATACTTGAAACGGAACCGAAAGTGGGTCATCCTCCAGGAAAGACACTGTGCTCCCAATGTTACGTGCTAACGTAGGTTATTATGTGTCTCTTATGTCATATTTGTGACGATGTAATCGTCTTTGTGAAGTCAAATATTTTCTGTGGAATTCAAATTCTGTAAATTCAGTACTGATCCATCTTTCGGAATCAGTCCTGCGGCGTAGATAGATGCCTTTAGATGAGACATACGCCGGTAACCTATTAGGTGAATTTACACATCTGTGATCACACAATTTGAAATTGACACAATTGGAATCGCCACAAATAGCAAAACTAACTTTACATCAGGAAGACGGTTTAAGTTTATATTCTTTAAATGCGCCCGGACAATTTGATTAGACTCCAGTAGTTGCAATACGTACAAAAACAAAAGCTTTGAATGAAATGGTTAAATGGCGCTACGCAAACGACGTTGACACATCTTATTCGTAATCCAAGAATGGATGCGTATGAAAATCATTCCGACTGTACGGCGACATGGTATCCTCGCCAGCGTACTCGCGAAGAGGCAGAGTTTCCCAAAAGTTCATTCGTTGAAGAAACGGCTCATCGACGAGGGTATTAACGTCATCGATTTTGTAGTACTTGATACTTACATCCCCTTTCACCTCTCCCGGCGACAGAGGATTCCAAGATGCATGGTCCATGTTCCTAACATAAGAATACTGTAACTTAACTTTGAATAGCAATAACAGCATTATTGATTCTCAGCCAATCAGATGAAGAGAACGATAACACGGAGCATGGTCCAGTGTTGGTATGGTTCATCAATCAGGGCAACAGAGTTCAAAGAAAAGGATAACTGCAAATATTATGTGTGAGGCGATGGCTATACTGAACTGAAATCGGTAATTTGAAACTCAAAACTCACCCAGTGTTGGCGAAATTCAACCACAGTTTGATGAAATTCCGGGAGAAATTTGCTCTCGAATCTGACTCGGTTATTTCAGGAGTTCCTTCCAAGTCAAATAGGTACTGCAACTCATCCCCTTGTGTTGCTTCTGTAAGTTTCGAAAAATTTGAAGCTGATACATCGTCAAAAAAAATGTTTAGCAAGATTCAAGCTTGATGACCCAGTTCAGACTAATGATATACGCTCCTTACCGGGTATTCCTTGCATCGGAAACTCTGTCAACTTGGAATGTAAACTACGCCTAGCAAATATGTACAGGTAGATAGGCTTTCCTTCGTTGATTCTTGAGTGAAGCAGAGCACTGTTTCTTGCTCCCTGTATGTAAAATCTGTCGGAGAACAAATTACTCAAGTTCTTTGCTGAGGAATGTTCGATTTGTGTAGAACCGAAATAGAAGGCTCGGATCTGATTTGACACCGCATCAGGCTCGAGGGCCGTATCGCGGAAATACAATGTTAGTGGTGCGATCCGATGCCAATCGATGTTAAGCTCTGCTTTCAATTGTGGATTTTGAATGATACCTGCAAATGAAACCAGACTTGATTTGCTAAAATCCGGCTGACTAATATCGGCAAAAACGTATGCTTTCAAGTTTCCATCTTACTCATAGCGTCATACAGCCCTTCACTCTCGGTTGCACCCAACACCCAAGGGATATCACTTTCACGTTTCTTTATTATTAGCATGTAAGGTGATTCTGAGATGAATTTGTCGCTGTCATCAACCGTAGTCTCCACAGAGGGAGCAAACGGGGATGAAGGGTGGTTGTACCATTCCTGGAGGCAAATGGATTTAAATATGTTATCCCAATAAGGAGTTTTTTTTCTACTTTCAACAGATGTCCCAAACCTTGCAAAAATGCTACAGAAGGATTTCATTTCATACCGCTAGCTGTGATTGTCTCAAGATCAGTTCGTTTGAATCTTTTCCTTGGAGACAGAATGCTAATTCCAGCATGTCACTATTTGGACAGTTGACCATGGCTCCAAGACGTTTGGCAACTCTTGTAGGATATCGTGAAAACGCCCACGGGCAAAGTGCCGTTCCGCTTTGAGAAATTGCGCCAGAGAATAGTCCTAGCAGGAGAGATTCATTTCAGCAACACATGTTTCCTTTTAAAATGGATTTTTTGTGCGTAATTTCCTTAAAAGCTGAGCTACTGGAGTTGCTAAAGGTTGCAGAACACTAGCGATCAGATAATTCTCTAAATTGCTGTCCATCCTTATTCTTAGCATGCACATTATGTCTATGTTAGGTGCACAAACCTTTACTAAATGGCGAGAGCATATGGTAATGCGCTGATGCTCCTCCAGCAGTTTGTCCAAAGAGGACTATTTTGTGCTTATCACCTCCAAACTTTTCAATATTCTCATTCACCCATTTAAGAGCAAGGACTTGATCTTTCAGGCCCATATTCCCCTGCGCCTCGCGAATCCCAGTGTTGAGGAATCCTGTGAATCATCAAAAGAGCCATAGCTACAGATGTGTCATCTCTTTGCATTGTTCTACAACTATTAGCAAAATGATAGTCACCTCGTACCGAAAACTCCAAGCCGGTAGTTGAAGGTGACAAGCACAACTTTCTCATCCATGAAATATTTGCCTCCGTAATCTGCAGCAGATCCTTCCTTGAAATGTCCCCCATGAATGAAGACCATTACGGGATACTTTTCCGCCACAGTATCATTTTCCACCTTACCTTCGTCCCTTTTGTCGGCCTTGATTGCCAACTGTGGGCACCATAAATGAATGAGCAATAAAAATTGAACGTTAAATCTTCTGCTATAACAGCATGAGATTGGCATGCCATGAAAGGTTAGCACGAACTCATCTAAGCATGTATTTCGGTTGCAAAATAAGCTATGTCAGTACCTTCGGAGCAAAAACGTTCAAGTAGAGACAATCCTCATGCCCTTCAACCTGGCCAGACTTCCTGTTGTACTGAACACATTTCTGAGAAAACCCAGTCATGTTTCTGATGCCTTCCCACGACATAGGTGTTGATGGAGGCTAAAAAAAGCTTTTGCTTTAATTCTTTTTGCATTACATGATAACTTTACTCATCACTGATGCAAAGTCTTTTCAGTTGCCTGCGGCAATAAGACCAAAACAATGAACGATTCTTCACATAATTTCGTAAACTTACCCGGAATCGCAAGTTATAAATGGGAGGGCTAGCATACGGAATGCCGAGGAAAGCGTAGTACTCTTCTCCATTGCGTGCAGACAAAACTTTTCCTCTCACTTTTCCCTGTGTAATGGCAACAACGGGACTTAAATTCACATTAGAGTCCTGCGATGATGATACTAGAGCGTTTCCATCCACTAGAAAAACTCCAGCTACAAGTAGACTGGTAGTTAAATGAATTCCAAAACGAATTTTCATTTTAGTGGACAGTGTAGCGACTAAGTGACGGGAACACTGCATTTGGCAAGGGCCAGCGGTTGTCGTTCTCGGAATCTTCTTCTAACACAATCACCTTGCTTCTTACTTTGACACTTCGTAAGCTCGACTTCCTAAGAGACAGTGTCACAAAGTTCGATCGGAAGAATCCAATCAATTCATGCCAGCTTGCTTCAACAAGGTGTGCATTCCACCGGTTGAAGAGAGTCCGTTGCTAAACTGATTTTTCGACTTGAGGATAAACCGCAGAGGAAGGTGCACTGTCCATTTATCTCAAAATTCTATCATGCAGTTTGCTTAAAAAACTGGTTCCGCTATGGAGCAAAGTTGATCTAAGTACGTTGACCCATCCGAACGTCTACCGTGTGCAAGAGCAAACCGTCAACGATAATGTTATTACAGCATTAAAATATCCTTTACTTGTTAAATACGCCAATCATCCCATATAAACATGCAGGCGGCATTTTTACGACTCAAAGAAGCAGCATATAGCAGGTACGATGACGGCTCTTTAGGTGTGGCGGGTGGGTAATACGTTAAGTACCGGGGTGTAGCTTAAAAACTACTAGTTTATATGTAGTGTTTACTTGCCCATCTTCGTGTTTAATTTAAAAATTTGGCAGATTCATATTGGACTTAGGGATACAGGTGAAAGAATAATTAGAAATATCCGAGAAGCGTTCTCTCTGCTTTCCAGGTTTGAAGGATTGAAACTGAGTCGTGCGAAAATATTAACAGCTGAATCCTGACTAGGCACACATTATTTCGCTTACCTCTGAAACAACAAATACGCATTAGTAACTACACTGACGGAAACTTTTGGTGAATATTACAAATTGAAAATCCTAATAAGTCGTTTACCAAAGCAAAAGAATAAGACAGGTGTAGACATCGCGATTATTCATTAGTGCCTTACAAGTGCAAATAATCTATTCATAATATGTATACATGCAATGCAATCGTGCAAATTGAAGTTTGCGCAAGGGATAGCATGAGCATGATTAAAAACTGTAGGGCTAGGCATTCACGTTCATTCGATCGACCGGAGTATTGACCTATTCAGTAAAATGTGATGGCGATGAGTATTTGGCCGAAAATATTTGCAAATGTTCGTTAAAGTCAGCAGCATCGCTAGTTGCGTGGCGATCGCTGCAGGATCAATCGCCCGCGTGTCGATTGTTTTCGGCTTGGTAGCTCATCCAGAGGATTAAGTCATTGGAAAAATTTCATACCTGTTATTAGGAAAATATTTATTGCACTCAAAAAATGCGCACGCTACAGCCTTGTCGTGGGTAGCTAAGGTCACAATTATTTGGCTCTGGTTGAATTGCTAAGGACGTGCTGGCTGCACTGTACGGCCCTGACAAGTAAATAATTCTGGCAACATGTCCTTAAAGCTCCTTGCAGAGCAATCACGATGGGGGAATATTGCACAACAATGACGCCCCTGTTGAAATCGACGCTACTGTGACTGAATTAGATGTGTAACAAGAGTAACGTAAGGCTTGGAAGAACCTATCGCGTAATTGCCACGTTAGAGGATTGTATTTTTTTGCTTTAGCACACATCATCTCTGATTAGCGACGGGGATGGCATTCAGCTTGCTTGCAGGCACCAAACACCTACTGCTGATTCCTCGTAGCGTAGCTTGGTGATCTTTTGATGCTATTTCGTGTAGATTGGTTATAGACCTTATGGAATACGCTTTTTGCATAGTTTGTACCGGTGGATACTGCACAATTGGATGCGTTTCTTTTGTGGCCGTGCAAGTGGCTCGCTCAAATTTTAGCTCCTATATGTCACGGGGGATTTACGGCGCAGAAAAAATTAAGGAGAATCGGTCCCTCCTACCAACAGAATGGTTTAAAATCCTAGGTTACGCTAATTATACCAACACTTGTGCTCAGAGCCTCCTCCAGATCCTTCAAATAGCCAGGAATTCGTTTACTAAAACGATATTTGATTCTCATATGCAAACTGAAAATCTTGTCAGACATGGAGAGGCTTACACTGCTTGTCTTACTCGTAGTTCTATGTAGCTGCTACGCGCAAGTTAGAAACCCAGTACAGGAATACCGACCGTCGTTAGTGTACTTTCCGCAGAGAAAATCCACGATTCGGTTTCCTCAGAGATTACGAATCATCAGCACCAACGACTTTGTGCATTCTGGTAACAATGCTTTTGACCCGTACAGACCCCAGTATAGCCCCAACGCAAACTATGGGATCCCTAACCCCAGTGATTGTGTCTGCCCGTGTACTAGAGAATACTTGCCGATCTGTGGCAGTGACCTACGGACCTACGGCAACAGTTGCCTTTTTCAATGCGAGAGAAAATGCAATCCAAGTTAGTTTAATATTTTCTGCTATGGTTTATTTTTAACTTTATGGTTGTGTCGTGTCCCTGTTATCATGTTTGTAGTTTTTATGAGATATTGGTATCATACTAATAATATGAACGGTTAAAGGATTCTACAAATGAGCGCAAGATATACCAGTCTTAGAGGCGTAACCCGAGGAATCCGCTAGCTCAGTTTTTCTAATGCCATAGAGCTTGTAGGCCACACAGCTTAAATTCGTTTCCTTGTTTCAGATCTAAAATTTCGTTCTTGTGGAACATGTGAGGAACCTACAACGGATTCATCCCTGCCGTGCTTCTGAAACATTTCGGTGTTGCAGGCTAACTTGATCGAATTATATAAAACCAATATCTATTCAGTGCGATAAGGGAATCTTTAACATTATTTATATTATTTCGCTACTTAAACGTTTTAGTTTAGGAAGTAGTGTACTATATTTAACCAACCAATGTCCTTAGAAACCACTGTTGACTGTCTTGTGGCAATTTCTTGCGTAACTTGAGTCTAGAAGTTCTGCATACGCAAGTACAAAACAGATGTTGCAACTGAATTCCAGTTCGTTTTACTCTTTGAAAGACTTTCATCCACTTTCACAATAACCGTTGTACAATATTTCCTACTTTATTAATTTGTCTTTTGAGTTATAACGGCATACGGTGGTACAAGAACCATTAGTCAGGATTGGCAAATGACTATATTATTGCTTACTCTGAAACCTAACTAGTGCCAGCTAGCTCACAGTACCAAGATTTTGTGGCTCTGTGTGAAGAAAGCTCGTGATATCAAAGCGCTCACATCAAGTGAATTAATTTTCGGTAAAGCGGTAAGAACGTTTTACACGATGTCTGTTTAGTTCCATAATGTAAAAACTTATAGACACATGCATTAAGTCGTTTAGGAACGCTAGCGTGATTTTTACAAATAGTTACCGATGCCGTTCTTCCTACATATAGTTCTTTTCACTAACTCGGAACGGAACAGATACGGTAAATCAACAACCAACTGTATGTAACAATTTTGAAGTAGTTTCCATTACCAGATTTCTCATACATTCTACATTAATTTTTTGTTTGCTCTAAGTAGTAACACTGCTCCTCTGCGTATCTTAAGTGGTGAAAAAATCAAGTGTATGCACATTGCTACGCTGCAATCTTTGAAACTAAAGGAACTATGATAAGATAAATCTATTTTATGCGCCTTGCCGTTTTTTGAATACGTAAGCTTATATGATGTTTGCAGACGTTGCTATTGTAAGATGAGTCTTGGTAATCCATACTACACAACTCCAATGTACTAGAAACTAACAGGTGTCGAGGAGAAGATGAAATTGTCCAATAATTTCAAGTTTCTACTTCTTTTATCTTAAATTAAGATGAGTGAATAATACATACCTTGGAAAGAATCTGCGAAGTTATACATTTGGAGTGAAGTTACTCACACTCAGTCTCGTTATATAGTTCTTACCCAGGTTGCTAGTAGCGACTATCGCCTACTACGAAGCACTCTTTCACTGGTTTGGGTATTTTCCTTTCTTCGGGTTGAAACTTTTCTCTTCAACTTTGAAGTGTTGATTTGCGTGGATCGCGTCTTTCTCGATGTACATGTCACACTTGGGACGCGATCATCTATTGTATTACTTCTCCGAGTGCGAAGGGAGTAAGTTACATTTGATGCGACGCTTGATAGTGATGAATTAGCTACTGAATTCTTGGCTGTATCTGAGGATGTCCAGTTGCGTATCGAATAACGTTCATTCGATCCTCTCGTTCTAATTACTGATTTGTTTCTAGAGTTCAGCTCTCTTTGTATTTTCTTTGCCAATGCCTGGTCTTTTTCTTCTTGTAACTTTTTCAAACGGAACTCCTCCAATTTAGCTGCTTGTGCTTGTCTGTATTTTATATCAGATAATTGCCTGCCCAGCATATACCTCCGATCATTCTCTTCACCGTAGTCGTCCAGATCTGGTGGTGGAGCTGTATGTCGACCACCGAAGCAATTTTTCTGCTTAGGGCTCAGAATTCCTGCAAATCGAGAAACTAAGAGAAGTAAGACTCATTGATCAAATCTGGAGTCCAAGAAGTTTTACACGTAAAAATTAAACTTTACCTTGAGAAGCGAAATGCACTAAAGATGGTAAAGGTGGGCTTGATGTATCCATTTCTCTGTTCCTATTACGCAGAGATTTTGAGTCAGATTTCGAGTCAAAACTCGCTGGTTTTGAAACTGGATCTGATGCTTTATCACGCTGCTCAGATAGAGATGCAAGGACCATCATTGCAGGCATGGGCGAGGAATTTAGCCGAATGGGAGTCGACTTTACTATGCGCGGTTCAGGCAAATACGAGCCATCAGGTAAGCGTTTAGGCGGAGTTTTCGGAGCACTACGAATTGGTCGAAAATGACTGTTAACTTCTACGTTGATGGAGTCTGGTGTATTACATGACGAGCTTAGCTGAGATCGCTTCACCGCACTAATTTTACTTCGTTTTCCACAATTTGTAGCAACTTTACTGCTAGCATTTCCCTTCCCACGAGCAATGCTGGTACTCTCTGTCTTTTGAGGACTTACGACGGGAACGAAAAGAGATTTAGGATTATGCATTTCAGGTGTAACAAGAGAATTAACTCTAGATTCACCAAAACTCTGATCACTCGATTCTTCTGAAACTTCACTGATTTTCGATAGCTTTCCGCTTGTACTGCTAGATACTTCTTGATGGCTGCTGGAACTGCATGGATTATTACGTTTTCTACTCAAAATTGCGGTACTAATACTCTCACCACTGCTTCCACAGTTCACAGCTGTATCCGGCGCGGCCCATTCCGAAAATAAGTTACGGCAGAGCTTAGGGTTATTGTCGATTGAATTCAGGCTGTAAGTCTCTTCAATCATCGGCTCCTCATTTTCAACAGGTTCATTGCAAACATTTAATTCTTCACAAAATCTCTGTGTCCCAAAGCCATCTTCAGCCTAAAATGCAAAAAATGACGTGTTAATCATCTTGAATCAGCCATCCTTTGTAATAAGAAAAAATATTTATTGCTTGACTTACCTTAAACTGTCGAATACAGTTAGCTGTTTCATCTACTTCCGGATTCCCTGTCAAGGTTTTCGCACAAGCAACGTCTACCGATGTTGAGTCCGGCTCACTGGCACAATGTTCATTTCTAGGGGTGTCTGATGAGCACGTGAAGTCACTGGTATCGTCTTTTTGACCAAAGTCGAAGGTAGACGATTGCTCAAATTTGTCCAATTGATGCTCGTCTATTAACTGAGAATCTTCACCATTTTCTCGCGCTTCAACGAGTCTTGGAAACTGAGGATAGAGACAGCTTACTAGCGAAAGACGAAGATTGTATTTCCGCTATTGCGCACCTCTTAACTTTGACTTGACATCATTTAGAATCGTAGTACCGAAAATGCAGGCATGAGGTGCACTATATTACAATCAGTGAATTCAAAACCTTACCTGCTCTTGAATTTTCTGCCAGTATTCTTCGTTAATCAATGTATCAGATTTGGTAGCACGCCTACTCCAAACGGACGTTCTCGCTCTGCAGCAAGGACATTGAAAATAAGCATCTTCGACGGTACGTTCAAAACAAGTCAAGCATAAGCTGTGTGCACAAGGCAGGGTCACTGGTCTAATCAAAATTGACCAACAAATCGGACACTGAACTTCTTCCCGGGTGAGCAATCCTTCTTTTTCATGCTAAACGTAAGCAAAATATTACGAGTCATTCAAACAATGCGTACGAAATTAAGAGGATAAAAAAACAAATCTACATGAATACATCAGTTGTACTTACAGGGGGTTGCGTATAGGACATGGTCAAGGGCCTGTCTTTCATGATGAAACAGTCAATCTTATGCGTTCACAAAAAAGCAGCAACAAATTCACGACTAGCCAACAAGCTCGCTCGGTAGTATTTTAAATCTGGGTGAAATAAAAAAATAAATTACAAGCAATTCCATCGCACAATAAGTACAATAATCAGAACCTTACAGTAATACACACAGCATCAGCCAACTCTAGAGGCTTCAATTAAAACTGAATTCAACCAATTCACAGAACGAACTTTTAAATTATGATTATCATGGGGTCACTTACTATTTCAATTCCGATCTAGTCATAAATTGAAGAAGTTTACTTAACCAAGCTCATTAGCTTTATGTACCTAGTACATGAAACAATTGTGTCGAATCCGAACAATTAAAAACACTTAAATCCTGAAAATATCCAATCTATTCTAATGCGATATTTATGAACAAAGGCGATGCAAAAAACTGGCGTCAAAGGTTTTTAGAAGACATATACGAGGTCGTTATGCTAATGCTAATCTACACTTAACCACAACGCTGCTGATTCTTAAGATGATGTGACACGGGCTGCGGACTGGAGTAGAGATAATTTTACGTAAAAGTGCTGAATTAACTCATGATTGATTTTGCATGAATGAATTATAGAGAAGATAAAAGATAAGTCTGAAGCCGTTAAATATTATGCATGATGATACCCTTATCGCCTGTTGCCACTCGCCAAAATAAACGTCTCTTTTGGGGCAGTACTTCTGTGTGCTCCGTAACGTACATTACACGGTTAAAACTCTGACTCCTCCGCCAAGGCATACTTTAGTATATTAAATTATATTGAGACATATGCGGAAAGCCTACTACAGAAGCTACTAGGAGCTCCAAGTATGGTTTTCATCATAATCACTTTATTTCTAGAGGAGACAGATGCACCTTACATAGCAACTGCCCGCGACCGTAGGATGATATGGCATGCTCAGCCTCAGTATGTGCGTGCATCTGTGAAGTGAAAATGCTGAAGCAGAACTTCTCTAATCAGCGAAAAAACGTGAAAGAAATGAAAGGAAAAGTGTCCGTTTTCTTAATAATCTAATGCCGGACGTCTTAGATTCTTCGGGACATAATCGTTTGGTGATTAGTTAGTTCCATATAGCCGTCTCTTAATGCCTTACATCATACATTTGGAATGTCAGAAAATTATCTCAGTACTCAGTCGGTGAGGGAGGCTTCGCATCAAGAATTTCTTTCAAGTCAATGTCATAAAATCAGCAACAAAACAAAAAATGACTATAAAGCTGAGCTGCGACATTGAACTCTAATTCAACCAAAAATTATTTCTATGTATGTTGGTTACTATGGCAACTTATTCAGTCTGCAGAATTATCAAGTACAAGGGAGGAAGACCTTCATATCAAACTCTGATAAGGCCATTGCTTCTAAATTGGCGACGACGATACTATACTTTCCCCCTATTGAACGCCAACTACCTGGGATTCGCTGACGGTAATACTAATACTGAATACATATTCTTCTTTTTAGTTTATTGAAGAATTTATTCAAATTCTGGATTCTAGATTCTAGGATGTTTCTACTTTTTGCTAGTTAAAACTATACCAAAACTAAGATGGCAGTTGTTTCACGATCAGACAAGCATGCACAGTTGCAATTAGCACCACCGATTGATTCTCAATCAAAATTATGAAAATTTTGCAAGTACTGTACGTATTGGTATCAATATACCATTCCGTGACTGCTATTTCCAAATTCGTGAATCCATTTAATCCACTTCGCTGTGAACATAATCTCTCACCTACAAGACACACATTTGTCATCATTGAGGATGAAAAGATATAAATCGTTCGCATCGCTGTACAGCTACTTACCAACTCATCAATGCGTCGGTACTGCCACTTGAAACTTGTGGGATAAATCATGGGACGCAGATCGTAACGATGGTCATCTGGGCTGTAAGTTTCCATGTGACAAGCAGGAGTTAGAATCGTCATCTTATGCCTAAAAATATAAAACATGCTTCAAAAATTTTATTACTGCTATAAAACAGTGACTCCTCCACTGAACTCAGTCAATTTATAAACTGATGCCGAATCAAGCCTTGAAGTTGTCTGTAACAGCAAAGACTTAATGCCGATTTCAAATCATCCTAACGGAGATAAAAAATAATGGCTCCTAGTCGTTTCTGTTGGCTTGGGCTTGCATAAAAAATCTACGGATTTGGATTTATGAATTGCATCTTACTGACCTGTTACCAATACTGACAACATATAAGAGAAGGCGGAACAATTTCATTACTATGAATGTTGGTTAATATGCATAGGTTTGTTAAACATGCTCTTCCCCCTTCAGTTTACTTCAAAAGACCTTAAATAATTACTGCTTCAAGCTTTGATTGATGTGACTTCTGCCTTCAGCATACTGTAATGCTGAGTGTGTTGGATCCTACCTCTCTTTAATGTAACAGAAAAGCCTTCCGCACTTCCGCCTACGCAAATGAGCTCTTATCTTCCGTTTGAGTTAACTGTCGCACCCTATATTCAGAGTGCTCCTTCAAATTCAACAATAGTTTCTGTAAGAAGTTGTTACTGAATTACCTATTAATGGCATAGGAAGTATAAAAGTGCTTGACTTTTCGGGCTATTTCGGCTGGTTCATGTTTACCGTTCCAAATGTGGAGCAAGCGAGCAACCATTGAAAATGGTCCACAAGCTTGTGGCTTACGAAGTTTTCCAAATTGTGCCAGCTCGTCATAAGTCATTCCCATATCGATTTCATCCGTCTGCTTGGATTCCAGGGGTTGCAATTCTGCAGTTGGTGGAGCCTGCACAATTTCTTCGACTGCAGCCAATTGGAATCTGCAGGACAAAAATCTAGATTACATCTGATAGTGAATGATTATGAATCTGCAGTTACTAGAAAAAGAATCGCGATATTAGTTCATAAGAGATCAACTGTACTTTTTACTCACTTTTTACCAGCGTAAATGATAAAATTCTTTAAGTCGGTCTTAGATATTCCGCCGATTGGATTGAGGTCTGCAGCAGAGCAGTCGTACTTAGTAAAATAGCCTCTGATGGCTTCGTCTACGTTTGCTGTTCCCAGTACCAACATGAATCTGAAAATAACAGAGAGGTTTTCAATTTTTGTACTTTCAAATATCAGTCACTTACTTCTGAACTATTCTTACCCGCCACGCTTTCTGGTCCATGGAACTAACTGAGCAAAAAGATAAGCGTAAACCATCCTACTCCGGGCTTGAACATTTTGTAAGGCTAGGTTTTCAGTCCGGGTGCCTGAAAAAGAAGGACGACGGCCTAATGAAGTCGATAGGGTGTCTACGAATGCATCTGTGACGGACGTTATGTCAATTATGCGGTGGAAGCTGGTAAAATAAACCATCACTATAAAATAAATCTAACACTCTTACAGCAATCAAAAATCAATGTTAATATGGTTAAAATGTACCTGCCGATTGCTGCTGCTAATGAATCGGCTCGATTTCGAGTCTCCTCCGAAGAATTTTTACTTCCCATGTAACAAGTAGCCAAAATCTGCCCGCATAACTCTTTTGGACACGCCGGAATGTAATTGTTGTCACACAAAACCTATAGCATATCGTGTAAACGGTTACGAATAAGTTTATGCAGCTGTGTGCCTCCAAGTCTTACTGTTTCGGTATGGCTCACCCGTCTTATATCTTCCAGAACCTGTTCATCTTGCGTGTCTTTCCAATAAGTAGTAATTAAATGGCACATGGAATAAACAATAATGGCCACACTTGACGAATCAACACCACCACTTAGGGGCAAGAAAAAGCCTGACGCTCCACTCCGGCGCAAGTAGTCCCACATCCACAACGCAGGACCTCTAGCAATTTCTTCTTCTGGGCACAATAAATCAACCCGCTCTAGGGGCATAGTAGGTGCAATCTTCCTTATTTGGTCTGTAGTTAGCGTCCAATTCACATCTACTTGAGGGTAAGAAATCACTTTTGCCGCTTCATTGCTTCGACTACGAAATGATGACTTATACGCTCGGATTTCTTCTAAATCGATAGCGGCCGTTAAGACTTCCTAAAGCAAATAGAATAGTTTCGTGACGCAGAACCATGCTTACATTTGTATATATATCGTCATTATAGATTTAACAAAGTCTTACCACATCTTTTAACGAATATTGCTCCCCAATTTTCAAAACATGGCCGAGCATTGCGATCGTACAAATTCCATTCAAGTAAACTCGTTCGCCATCACATCCTCTTAAATTAGAAAAAACATAGGCTGTTCCTGTTTTTGATGAGGCAGTTTTAATTAGCTCAAGAGCATAGTAGGACTTCCGTATTTCCGTGTGCGATCCGGATCCGTTAATTATAATTTCAGCGCCAGCCAAACTTTGGTCGACGTGAGGACTGCCGGGAAACCATAGCTCTTCGCAGATCTCGAATCCGATGCATGTGTCTTCAAGCATGAGTAAAACGTCTCCGAACGGGCTGTGCGTTTGGCCCTTAACTGCGGTTACTACCGGAGGCAGGGAATGCTGTTCTGCTGTCCTGCGCTAAATAAATCAAATTGCTTGCAAAAAAATTTCATTTACTTTTCCTCTTAGTATTATCATAAATAATAAGTACTGATACCTTGGTCCATGGAGTAAACCATCTAGACTCTCTGTAGTTACCGTCATCACAAAGTGTCATTTTTGGTCGGATCAATAGTATTTCCCTAGAAATGGAGTGAAATCTCAGACTATTTTGTAGTTATAAAATAGAACTTTCATGATCCACTAGTACCTCAAGTCATAGCCAAATCATCATCATCATCTCTCGTCGATGAAAATTTAAGACACACTTTAGTACCCGTTAAGGAAGATGACTCTGCAGTTATATGTGACTCCATGACGCATTATAGGCATTCCAACGTCGCATAGTATGTCTGCACAGTCAGGATGCTTAAGTAATTCTGCAAGAACTTCCCAACTGTGATTGATTGTGTCCGGTTCATAAAAATGGTCTTCACAGCTATAACCACATATTTCTAACTCTGGGCCACATCGGAAACGGGATCTCTGAGCTCTAGCTTCACGTATACTCTCAACAATCCGCTTGAAGTTGCCATCAAAATCCAAGGCAAACTGGTTCAGGCAGACAGCCGATATAGTTGCTAATTTCGCCATGAGGTTTTCGCAGCAAAATCTAAAGATAAACTAAAGATCCTTCCTTGTTAGATTAATTTTCCAATAAAAGTTCAAGCTATTCATTCATAGTAATACTGGCAACAAAAAACGTCATATAAGACTTTCCCTTGAAGATGAGACAAAACCGACTTACCGACTGCTTCAATAAACTGTGACGGATTACGCAATTCAAATTCTACGAAAATGACTGCTGACCTCGTAAGTCCTTTATCTCGTATTGATGGTCAAAACTGTTCAAAAAAGGTATGATTCTAACAACCAGCGCGAGTTCTACGAGGTAAGAAACTACGTCATGAACAGGGAAGTGTTGGTATACCATCATCATCAAGTCTCAAAAATATCGAACAAACCAAAAATCACCTTTGGCTTCTTGATCGCGCCGCCGCCCATGAAGCTTTCAACAACTCCCGTCCCGGAAAACGGCCGTGAAGGTCTTATTTATTAGCAACCTTCGATTAGGCTTGTCAAGTCACCCGAACCCGTATATACCTGTGTATCAGTTATATCCTGCGAAATCAGAAACCGGCAAACAAGCGACTATCGAAAAAAAAGTTGCATATAGAGTGACTGTAGCCGCCTTAAAATGGCAACTGTTGGAAGGGACAAGCCTTGAAACATGAACACTTTGACATTCTCTTATGCACATAAAATTAATATTGAATTAGATGTGTGTTCTAATGCTTCTAACACGTTAGCTGTAATGTAACGCGATCACATGAATGCGTACGTTCTACTATATTCCAATTTACTAATCGACCAAAAATTCGAGACAAAAACAAAAACAGAGTTTATTTCCACTTCCTCCAAGCACGTGTTGGGTATTACTTTTTTGGGGAGGACATGAAAAATGGAGGACAAAAATTTGTCCTCCCCTTGGCCCTTTTTGCATTGCGCATGATAAGACGTGGATTGTTTGTTTCTTAGCTTAGGTGCAGTAGGTTATAAGCGTCTCTGTCAATTCCCCCTGGCTCAACTGCTTCAATACACGACCTGAAAATATTTATACAGCGTGAGAATAAGATCCACGTAATTTCTTTGCCATAAGATATACCAAAAACATGTGAAACTCACGGTCTTTGCACCCATGCAATTATTGTGTCATGCCGAAATGCATGTCTGCTGTTAAGTTGAAAGGTTTGACATCCAATGATTTCACTCGCTTCCCAGTACGAATAACTTGATGATCTATTAGTGTTGCTCCAAGTGAAGCAATTCGAGCAAACCCCAGCTGACTCCACGCCTGATTGCTTTTGACGTTTACGTCGTCGTTTTGCTTATCTCGATTTTCTTTGGATTTTGTGATCTGAGTACATTAAAACAGTATGTTAACACATCCGAGCATAACACAGTTATAAATTTCCTACCACTGCTGGATTGAAAATTCATGTACGTACCGTGCCGTAGTCTGGTCTGACAGTTGAAAAATTCTCGTGGAACACCGCTTTCTCGTCCCATTAAGTTCAGAATTGTTTTCTGTGGGATCAAAATTCCAATTAACTTACTTTATTGAAGGCTAAAGTAACCTACCAAATTAGTAAATTTATCAATTTCCTCACCTTTAATAAATGATTTGGCACGAGGATTGTGAGAAGCCATAACCTGATTGTCGGATGCAATTCTTGTGGAAGGTCTAATTACGGAGCGATCCATGTAACTTCAAATAAGAATCACAGTTAGTTTCATAACACGTTGGTTTTTAATTAGCAAATACAAGAGATTAAATTTTGGCGTTTTTTTTCAAAGTTTACTCACTCATTTTCCCAATACTCAATGGTTCAAAATGTAGGTGATCGTGCCAAAGGCTCCAATGAATTCCATGCGTTAACTTAGTGTGAAATAGTTTCTTATATATGCCCTCATTTTGTGCCATTATGTGTATTTGCAACACAACACTTTTTTCAGCCATCACATGGACTCGCTGTATGATTTCTCTCTTTTACCTAGGTACCATTTAGTTCTGGTTTGCTGTAATTTTTCCTTCGTTCTAATAGCTGTACCTTTTCCTCCTTACTATTTGCTGTACTTTTTCTCCCTCACTATTCGCTGTACTTTTTCCTCCTTACTCTTTGCTGTACTTTTTCCTCCTTACTCTTTGCTGTACTTTTTCCTCCTTACTCTTTGCTGTACTTTTTCCTCCTTACTCTTTGCTGTACTTT
>VRMD01001424.1:0-17131 GCA_009872375.1 Sminthurides bifidus
CGACCATAGCCTCTGACTCTCCTCCAGCCTCCAGCCCGACTTCTGACTTCAAGGCTTCAATCCCCGAGACAGGAAGGAAGGACTGAAGGAAGAGGAGGAAGGGGTTGAGTGCAGTAAACTGCAAATGGGGAATCAATGGTCTCCAATCCTGTTTCTATGGTCACGATGCCAGACCCCGGGCCTGGTCTGCCCCCTGCGCTTGCCATTATCGTCGTCAATGGGAATGAGAGCGGTGTGTTTGTGTTTGCCTGTCGGACAAGTGGGATTGTGGCGCGGTTGAATTGAAAGTTTGAGTGAAGTCTCCGTCTCCTTGCCAACCTGGCAAAGACTTATGGGAGGCCGTCTTTTCACTCCGGCCTACATTCTCAAATTGGGGGAGGGGGCGCTGTGACTAAGGCAGCCCGTAGGCAAGGAACAGGGAGCCGGGAGGAAAAATTTTAGGCACATAAATTTCTCACGATTAATGAAACACGGCAATTCGTCCACGTCTCCTCTTCTCGGAGTGCCTCCAAAGATAATGTATACACACGTTTGGGAAACTTAAGCCCCCGTCCTCGTTGCATCTCCAGTTTGGTGACATTCATAAAGGAGGCGGGAGGGGCTCAAAGCTGTACAACTACCATCTGAGAGTAGCTGCTCCTTTCTCAAAGTCAGCCTCGGACTAATAGTACTACACTACCCGGTGATTCCGACAAGGGTTCTATGGCCCGTGCTCAGGACTAGGGCTAGAGCCAGGTTACAGCAAACTTTACACACCAGCTTCATGAAAGCGACAAGGTTAAGATGAATGGGCCAAATTTGTACACAACTTTGGTAGTCAAGCCGGCGCTTAAAAAATTGGTCCGAAGGAGATGCTTATGGTTTGGAAATGGCTTTCTCCGAGTCAAAATCCTTTCACCCATGCAAAAAAGAAACGTACAGAGGAGTAGGAGGCAGAGGAGCTAGGAGTGAGAGCCTCTCTTTGTGCTCTTGCCTGGGTGAAAGGAAGGGAGTACTCCAGGCATTATTCCTTGGAGCGAGAAATAGATGAATTTCATTTTGATGAGCTTGATATTACACCAGGATTAGAGGCCCTGAACCCCCCCCCCCCCAACTAACATTCTAGGGTCTTGAAGCAAGGGGAGCAGCAAGCCGTGAACTCCTTCGTCGATAATGTCGACTTGAAACCCTGGGCTCGTTTGGGTTAAAAGGCACGGGGAACCGATCCACATCTCTGCCATGACAGCTAGGTAAATCGTGCCAGAGAAAATCATACGCAGATCTTCTCCTCGCTTCATCGTCTTCTTCTTTTAGTTCTCTCCTCTCCTCTTCTTTCTTTTCACTCTTAGCTTGCCTAATTAATGAGCGGAGAAAGTCACTGGGAGTCAAATCACCGGCATCCTCTCCAACTTCCGTTACAACCTTCCTATATGGTCGAGTGCTTTTTCCCGCTAATGTCCTACTTGAACTTTTGAGCAACTTTTCCAGCTCAAATTTTCATACTATAAGTTCTGCTTTCCTTCTTCCTTTAATTCCTGTGAGTTGGAGAGCTTTCTAGGGCTTGTACTTGAGCAAATCTCTTTGCTTCCTCCGGATTTTCCATTCCGTTATGACTATGAGCGAAGTCGAGTATGGAGAACGAATAGTTAGCGAGGATGGGTTTAGAGTTTCTCCGTAAGTTTTAAACAAACCGACTTTTACCATTGATCTTGACCTGATGAGTGGATAATTACGTACAATTTTCCTTGTCATGGTTTGTTATCGAGATGCCATGCTCACAAAATTTGTAAAACTTTAAGGCGATGCGTTTCCCGGGCTCCCAGTGAACAGACTAGGATGCAATTGGAGCACTGGTGCATACATTAGAACTGAATTTGAAAACTGTGTCTCCAGTCACTCGATGCAAGTTTATCAAACTAGTCAATGGCTACAATTAATGTGAGAAGGAGAAAGTCGTTTTTAAACATAGGTTTCTGAAACCATTAGCCATTTATGCTAGATTTGGGGATTTCATCATCTCGAGGGTATACCTAGAGCAATTTTAATTGCCCGTAGAAGTAGTCCACTAGCCGGTGGTGGTAAAGCTTCTATGGAGAGAAATTTTTGAAAAGCTCTAACGGTAATCTGAGGGCATATGGCATAAATAGTGCCTACATCATATGAAATGGTGTCCTAACAATTTTCAAGGTCTTCCATTCTCTAGCGCATGAGCCATGTTTGAGAGGTCTGTGTAACACCAATCCATCAATCAGACACGATTGGTAATTTTCCAAGGAATCTTTCGACGACCTTGAAGGACCTTTGTGAACAGCCCTGTTAGCATGGCAGAGCTTTAAACCCACCTAAAAAACTTTTGAGCATTAAGCTCGATACAAAGAACACGTCCCATGCCGTTATACTAGCTTTGAGTGCAATGATTCGGCGAACTGTCTCAAGAGCAGGGTATCATGTCAAGGTGACACAGCAAGGTCCCAAGCGACTTACGCAGCATTACGTCCACCCTCCCCTTCCTCTAGTGCGTGCTACGCTTTTAGCCTAAGCGCCCAAAGAGTAAACAAGAAAACAACTTACCGTTTAAAATATGAACCAAAATACTCGCCGGATGAGCGTTGGAAGGAGCGCAGCTATAATTACCGGAATCACTTTTTTGCACATTACGGAGAACCAGCGTACTGGTGTACCTGATCATGCGTTACCTCTAAGTTACGATTAGGTTCGTAGTTAATCATTCTTTGATCCTGTAATTAAAGAAGGAAGCTGTCATTAGCACACACGCTTGTCTCACTTATTTCTCACTTTGGTCTATCAGAAAGCCAGTGGAAAAACATTCACTCATTCACAGCAAGCAAGCAATTAGCACCCTACTGGGCCCTGGCCACGAAAAAAGAAATTAACTTCTCTCACACATCTAGAAACTTCTAACGGAAACTCTCACTCACCTGGTACCAAAAAACATAATCAGGTTCCTCAGTGCTCTCCTTAAATTCACACAGGAGTCGGAGCGTTGAGTCAGTTTTGATAAATTTATCAGGTCCTCCTGGAATCTCGGCTCTGGCCTCTGAAAAAAAATCGATAGACAATACAATCAGTAAACTCCTCGGTAATGTTCCCCCTTCGAGTAATTTGGCAACCCCGTTAGCAGTTTCACCCCCCTCAACGCCGATGCGTACAATTTTGGAGTGATTGTGATAGACGTTGTGAAACTTGTCTGTCTTTGGGATTTGGAGCTTCCTCTGTCTTCCAGTCAAATTGAAACTTGCATGGGGAAGGAAATTACTCTTACAGTTACAGTCAGTCTGAGAGCTTGTAGGGGAGGTTTGTAGCACAGCATTGGAATTGATTGCCTGTCATTCACGTAAAGCTAAAAGGCGGGTTGTAGAAGTTTGGGAGGTGAAACGACTTGATTATACATTTTTTGTCTTGAAACTCGCTAGAGAAACAATCAAACTTAAACCCATAAACGTTAATGGAGCTGTAAAAGTGGTGAAAGTCTAGTATTGATTCCTCAGTAGGTTCAATGGCTAAAGTTTTGTTGAAATTGGGAGCTGAGAGAGAGAGACAATAGCAACATTTCCTTTAAACTTACCCACAACATTCAACTTGACAAAAATACTCGACGGGGGATGTGTAGAAACTTGACATTCGTAAATGCCTGCATCTCTGGGCTGGACGAATTTAATTTTCAAAGTCCAATCCTGTAGAAAAAAATATCCAACCCCAAATTAGAAACAGGACAATGAAGGATTGTTTTTCATTCCGCAACTATCAACAAGATTAATGATGTTTTCTTGTGAAACTCTTATGCTACTATGCCCGTGGTGCATTGAGCCGTTTCCCCCCTTTCCGTCTGTGGTACACGGTTAAAAATCCAAAGAGCAAGTAATATGCACATGGACAAGGACCGACGATACATGGAGACAGAACAACAATATTATTTCGCAACTACGGCCGTTCAACCCCCAGGAATTGTTGCTTCAGCTCCGTCCCATCATACATCAAGAGCTTCGTGTTCTAGAAACTCGACAGGAGTATGTAAAGAACATGAGCTCTTTCCTCTACTTTCTGTACCGTTCCTAGCTTACAGGCTTGGGGAAGTAGTAAATTGAGTACCTATGAGCAAGTACAAGGACGAAGTAACAGGGACAACTTTTACTTTTGGACAAAACATTCCCGTGGTGATTCATCGAAACTGTGATATGCTCCTTTCATTACATCCTCTTAGTTTCTCGGGCAATTCATCTGGGATAAGTAAATATATTTCAATGTTTCGTCCTTCAGCCATCAAGAACGTTTTGTTTAAGAGTGCTCGATCCCTCCTTATCATCATTCTGCATCCTTGGAAAAAACACAAGTACTGCATCACCGTCAGTGGACTAACTCCTATCATGAACTTTCACCGCTTTCACTGAGTGGGCATCAGGAATGGGAGATGCAACTGCAACGTAGCACAAGCCAGAGTACAGGCTTCTGGAGAAAGTACTGGAACTTTCTCCACCTGCTTACTGCGCTTATCAGCTGTTACGTTGATCCTCCGTCCAGTGACGAAGACAAAACGTTATGAAACCACTGTATGACTCAGATAAAAAAAGTATGAATGACGTCTTTCCACCATTTCGAAAAATACCAGGACCATCAAGTTGGGCAAGCTCCGTGTGAGCTTTCATTCTTCCGGACGGCAGCAGGTCTTTGGCGTTGAAACTTCTTGGAATTTAAGGCTCGGAGGTGGTAACTAGTGTATAACGTGGTTCTTGTGAATGTTGTCGTGGCCTTCAACTGAGGATGTGAGCAGACAAACAAATGCCTATGAAGCACTACAAAAAGCCTAACCCAACTCTCACAAGTTTGCAGGATCCCAGGACTGCAAAAACAACCAGGAAGAAAAGAGCTGTTCGCTAACTCTGCCTTTATCCCCAGTTTCTTATTAAATTTCCGCTATTGTGTTTCGTCGCTCAACCTTCAAGATCCTCTTTATGAACTCAAGCCGTACATCCTTGTTTATAAATAATTAGATCTGCTTCTTATAATACTGAGGAGGGAGAGGAACAAAAAAGACACTACGTAACGAGAAATCCAGTTGCCTTCCCTTCTTCAGCCCTGCACTTCACTTCCTTTCTTTGAAGACAGATCACGGCTTTGAAATTGGAGCGAAGGCTGCCTCCTTGGCTTTTAATTACGTGCATGAACACAAAGCATGAGCGATATTTGTATTTTCAATCGAAGGAAATCCAATCGCAGCTACAAGGGTTTCAGCACAATTCTGCGAACAGCATTCCTAAGAGGCGAGGAAACTTAAGAAAGAAAAGTTCTTCCAGTCTTGAAAAGTCTCCTATCTTCTGGCTCCTGGGGCACATAAGACGGTGAAAGTAGACTCAAAAGGTATTGTTCCACAGTTATTTTGAGACAAGAAGATGCAGAAGTAGCACAGCTGGCCATGGCCATGACTTTAAGTCGAAAGAAACCTGCGCCCATTTCACCCTTTTAGTAATACAATGCGTCAGAAGATGCAAGCCCTGTGACAAGCAAGGTCACGGGTTGAAAATTGTTTAAATTGCAGTTGCACCAGAGTGGAAATCTTTAGCGTATTTGTACCCCTTTGATGTCGCCTGGGTGCAGCCTGGTAACAACCTTGAAGGTGAGGAATAGCAGGGGAAGCGCAATATTTAGGCCCTTCTTTTAGCATTCAGATTTTCTCTCATCCTTGTACATTTTGTTATTCTTCAAGAGTTTTATCCGTGTCGGCTATTTTGCCATGATAAAGTTAAAAATTGAAGCCGTAAACATTTAGAGGGAACTGCTTCTTATTTAACTTCTCGGAAACCCTTAAAAGGGAGACCAAATTGCTTGACAAGGTTTAAAACTTGTCTATTTTCAATTTTTCCTGGACCAATCCGTAATCATGATTCCGAGAAGTGTTTGTGTTGGAAAATTATTATCAGGGCTGAAAATAAACTTGCAAGCTTAGATAGAGCCGGACTTGAAAATCCAAGTAGCATGTCAATCCTGGCTCATGTCACATTTAGGCCGACAGGATGAAGTTGTGAATTGCATAATGCAGACGAGTTTACTTGTTTCTCACAACATATTTTAAAGTGTTCAGTTTCTTCCTGTTTTATCCCACTCAGGAAGCAAACACGCTTGGGCTACCGTTATTTGATTTCGAAATGATTGATTGGTGTGCCTGCAGGAACGGAAAGTGAAAGCGCTTGAATAAATTGAAAGCCAATAACTTTCATCTTGAACTCGGTGTGGGTGAAAGCGGAGATGCACGGAGGAGCACGTGCAAGAAGTTGGGTAAGTGTACACATTTTGCTTGCTTTCGTAAGCACAAAATCAGATTCTGAAAACATACGACTTGGGAATGGAATGGAAGCTGAGATGTGCGGTGCATTGGAGCATATTTTTTTGCTGGAAAAATTGTAAGCAAATTTATAAGCCGCTTGCACCGGTGAAAGCACTCACTTTCATTTCCTTCAGCCTCCCACTTACGTGTCTTACTTGGCTCGACCTGTACCTGTAATAGCTGTAGGAGTAGATGTGCTAATAGACGCGAAATGTAGTCAAACTGCTGTTATTTATAGCTGCAATCATCGTTAAGGTGCAAACGTACATCAAATCTTGGAAACTGACATGGAACTTTGAAACTTAAACTGCTTCTCTAACTACTACCATGGAAAATGACGCAGGAAAAAGGACAAAAAGGCAGAAAGATATTTTGGTGTCACACTTTGCTGAAATTTACTTTTCGTTTACTGTGCAAGCGTCTCTAATTCTAAAATCCAAAGTCTGCAGTCGGAACTTGGAATCACCTTATGCCAATCATAAACATTTCTGCTGACTAATTTAACCGAATTCGAACCCCTGGGCCCATAAACCTCGACCTTCAGGTCCCTATCGTATTACCTCCGGTGCCACAGATGTTGAAAATGAAGAAGCTGAAATTGATGAACCGAGCACAAGATTGCAAAACCCAACTGCTCCCACTGTAAAAGGAGAGGAGCTTATTTTCAGATAGATTCATCTTCCTGTGTCGATTTAATAAAAGGGTCGGGAAAATCTAACGTAGGGATGGAAAAAAAACCTAAAATTGATACGTTTTTAGACTCTACCATGCGAGAGACACACGGTACGGAGAGCTAGGAATAGGGGATAGGTTTCCTGAAAAGAATCTCTGAGTATCAAGTTTATAATCACTTTATCGATAAATCCATAATACCCGCCGAAGTGTATTTTAAACAGTGTGTGGAGCCTGGTCGGGAGAAAGTTCCCCTTTCATATGTAAATTCTCAGTCAGTGTCGAGTGTGGCGGTACAAGTGGAAGCACTTGTGCAGTTGGAATTTTCAATGCGTACCCGATCCCATCTCTCCTTCCCATCTTCTGTCCCAAGTGAATAAGTTGAGAAAAATATCTCAGCTTATTCAATTCCAGCCACAGGAGATTCTAATAAATCTCAACCCCACACAACGGGCCCAAATGGCATCATGCTGTTACTTTTTCTCCACCAGCATTCCGCAACCAATCTGCTATTGACTGGGGCGATATTCCGCCAAACTGACGTTCATTACAGGGTAGAAACCCTTCCTCTGATTCTGCACTTGTCAAGAAAAATATTACACTTTAAAATTTCAATGCACCAAATACGATGCAATCCCCCACCATCTCATGATACCCTGGAGAGGACTTGGTATGCAAATTTCGATCGTCTCCATTAAAAAGCGCTTCAAACCATGTGCATTCACACTGTTACCAATGCTAAATAGATGACTGTATATTCGTTATTCCGTTACTTTCATCTTCATCATGGAGGCTAACAGCCCCTACAACTGTTACTGGTAAAGCTTTCGAGATTTACCGCATGAATCGACTCATGAAACTGGATAACAGCATTACATAAGCTGTATAAGTCAAACGCTTGGTGAAAGTCGGCGACGGAGAGAGGACCGAAAAATGGCTAGTGTTTGCCGACTTTCTCCAGCTCCATCGTCTGGACTTTCTCCTGCACGGGAGCGAAATTTTACAAATGAAGTAACAAAATTTGCACACATGTGGAAACCATCACCTCGCAGTCATAATGAGTCATTGAAAATGATTTGCTCTGAAGCAGAAGCGCGAACTACCAGCGAAAGCGGGAGAGACCTTTAACTCGACTGTAAAATTTTCCAAATGGCCAATAAAACAAGACTAGGAGGTGGAACTGCTCAAGTACTCCGAGAAGGTTTCAAGACGATTTTCTGTAATAGGTAGACTTGGAATACAGTGCAATGGCTTGGAGAAAGTCACAGCAACATGCGACTTTCACCCTGTTTGGCGTCTTGAAATTTCCAATTTCGATTCCAATTAGTTAATGCATGGAATCGAAGGATTTCATAAAAACTAACAACAGGAAGAAAACCGTTTTTTTACTGGAATTAGGAGCTTTTTGCATGTAATTAGGTTTAGTATCAGCATAACTACCACCGTAGTGACCTTAGGGCTCAAACGGACTTTCACTTCCACCAGGGTTTGTCGCAATAGCTTACTTTGTTCTTTGGAGAAAGCCGCTAGGGAACTCTCTGTCTCCGTGAATAGAAACAGCCTGCTAAAACTCCGGTTTATGAAAGGAGTACAAAAGACTTGCTTGGCAACAGGAGAAAGTTGTGCGGATTTCATGACTGAAATCAGTGTCAAAAGTACGACGTAAAAGGCAAAGGTAGGCTGTAATGGCAATGTATTACAGCAAGTTGTAGCAAAATGTGAAAAAAGTTGGTAACAACCCGAACTCAGCAACTGAACAAGTACGTTGAGAATGGCGGTTTCATGGCATTTGAGCGACGAGAGAAAGTGCAATAGAAAGTATGGTATTATGAATGAAAATTTGCGGATTCGCGGCCTATATTCCCTAAGCACTCGGGGCTTAACTCAAGCACACGAGCACATAATAAATAGGAGGAAAGGAGCATCATATAAGGATTGAATATGCTAACATGGAAGTCTGTAGGAAGGAGACAGAGCACGATAACGGTGAAAAGATACATGATGAAAAATACGTAATAAAATTTTTCTTCAGCTCAACATCCACACACTATATTAAATAAAATAAGAAAGTAATGAAATGGAGAGAGTAATTTAGGTGAATCGTAAAAACTGAATATATTCTGTGAAATTGGGCTATAAACTACAATCAGACATTTTGCACAGTCCTTCTTTATCTCTACACTCTAGAGACTTCCTTCCCAACTTTCTCACAAATTGCACCGACTAACTAGCCCAGACTTTTACCTCTTGGGTACACTCCGAGCCGCAAGACTGGCAAATGCCTAAATCCTTCCCGGCAAACGAAAGAGAGAATAGCAGAGAACACACAGAGAATAGACGCATAATCATCCTTACTTACCTACTAAACTCAATGGTGGCATTCTCATAATGAGAACTGGAGAGAACCATTGAATTTTTCAACAGCTCCTTTCTCCTTTCACTTTCACCAAAGTATTATGTGTATTATCCTTTCCCATTTCAAGTCCTTGGACGTCACTGCGCGGATTTCCATTCTTTTACACTATAGGACGTCCTATCTCCTGTTGTAAATCTAATGATATCCAATTCCCACACTCTTTATTCAAACAAGCCAAGTGTAGTGACTCATGAGCTGCATTCCGGTCTCTGAAGAACGTACCCCTTCTCTTTGAAGGTTAGATGTACCTGGTGAAAGTCTTGAAATCATGGTGAAAGCACAATTTTAAATTCTGCTTTCTCCAAGCAGATGAGTTAGCACATGCTGACTTTCTCCTTTTAAAAGTACTTTCTCGATGATTGAGCGATTACAACAAGGCTTAAATCCCTTTCATTAGTTGTTTAGCATAGAAACAAGGCTTGAGCTCCGGCCCTATTTATCCAACGTTATCAGCTTCAATTCTTCATAGTGAAACCGGAATGACTGCAGATGTATAAAATCTTTTCTGATTGGCGCAAGCCATTGTATTGTTGGAGAAAGACGATAGCATTCTTTCTTCTCCACCCTGTTTCAAAAGTATTTGTCTAAGCTTGGACTTGAACAAAGGCCGATATGCCAGAGCAATAACTCGCAAGACATCGAGATTAGACAAATGATCAAGAGGAAAATGATAAAAAGAATGATCGTTCTCGGAAACATAAGTTGTCAAAAAGCCTTCACTAACAGGCTGTTGGACTAGTACCGAAGTTGGAAAGACGGTCCACGTCTTATGCTTTCACCAGCCCATGAAGTGAAAGCACAAAGTAGACTCAAGCTCAAGGCTTTGGAGAAAGTACCAAGTTTTCGTGATCTTTTGTGCTTAAAAGTAAGCTGCCTTTCTGCTGTACTTTTAGTTGAGCATTATTATTTTTATTGCGGGTCTGAAGAGTGACAGAGGATTCAGTCTCATCATTCCGGCTTTCAGACTCGGTTCGTCTGCCCCGCGTACTATGTGCTGAGCATTGTGCGACTCGGAACTTATCTAATCTTATCGGTACACAAGAGGGTGTGTAAGAAGAATACGGTGGGGAGAATAAAACGGGAGCGTGAAAAGCTTCACATTCGCAATTTCTCTTATTTCTTCTCCCGTCTACATAAAAGACAAAACGCTTGTCTTGGTTTACGAGCTGTACATACAAGTGGATGTGTGCTCGCAAACTTTCTCCGGGTGAAAGCAGCCATGAGGGATTTTCATTTTCTTTTATTTTCCTCCTCCTGCAAGACAATAGGGTCATGTTTTGTCTCATCATGCAGCGCAGACTTTTCTTCCCTTGTTTCCTTTGAGTTACGGAAAAATTCTTCACGTTCTTATGATTCTTCTCTCCCGGCCTATTCACTCGCACGAGTCACTCAAAGATTGAGCCCGTCCTCCTCTCCAAAGAAAACTCCTCCGACCCTCCACCCGGACAAGCAAAGATGCCGACATATATTGTGAATTTGCCAATCCTTTCACACACACACCTCCAGCATTCCGAGCCAACCCTCAATCATCATCTGCTCCGAGATGATAATGAAATTGTCTTCGCAGACAATAAATTCACAATTGATTTTATGTCCGCTCATCCATCTCTTCAGAAGCCTCCCCACCCCCATTATTAATCCTCGACTCGCAGATAATCAAACACGGTACACATAACAGGACTCATTTCCGGCTATCGCTTCCAATACAGCAAGACCGTTCACCCAAAAGAAAATTCGGAACGCTTGTGTAAACAAGTTCACTAAAGTTCGCGGAAAATTGCGAGCATTCTTTCCCCTTAACCTTACATAAGGGCAAGGAATGTACCGCGGCGCAATCATACTTCAACTTTTGTTTACCAAGCAAGGATAACTGTATACAAAATCCAAGAAGAATATACTCCAGCCAAATTTTACAGGCACCATACATCAAATGATGATTCCATGGCAACCAACAAATCCAATTTCAGAACATAACAGGCATCTTTTCCTGGAACATAAATTCAAATTCTGTGTTTCCAAAACCCCAATCCTCAAAACTCACCCGTTAATTACTTGTGGCCTAGGACCAATTAGCAGTGATTAAATTCCATTCGCAGCGCCAATTACATTACCAGGCTGCACTCTCCTATCAATAAACAATTTCCTCCAACCTCCCACTCGGTCCAAGTAAGCAGCTCCAAAACAAGCCCCAACTCCCCTGTTAATTTCCCTGAGTCATTGGAAAATAATGAATTGAGTATTAATTAATGCAGCTTTTCCACCCCCTCTTCACCCCCATCCTTTGGAAATGAAGTACTCCATGGCACTTGCACCCCCAAGGAATCCATGTACTTTAGCTTTAAGCTTGTCTACAGCCTGTGTCAGTACATTGACGTGGAGGTATTTTCGTCTAAGTGATCTCAAAATAGGATCTGAAGCTATTCAAACTCATCATTCACTTATCCTATACTCGAAATGCCATACAATGATACCAAGAATTGGTAACACATTGTACATTTTCGAGTCCACTGGATCAGGTAACAGGAATAATTGCCAAGTATTCCATGTACACCTCTTGAGTTTTAACAAGAGACAGATCCTTTTCCAAGGCTATCAAGTGCCGAGTAATGAACAGTGAACAGCCTGTGCATTTTCATTTCCCCATACAAGTACCATGTTTCAGGTGGGGGCGTGACCCATTTCAACAAGGGGAAACCACAACCTTATTCCTCCCTCTTGAGGAAGGGAATTGCATTAAAATTGAATGATAATTGACCGAAATAGGCTGAAAACAGGATGCAGGCTGCTTTATCATTCCCTGAATAGTTTACCTCGAGTGGGTACATAGTCAAAGCCGGATTTCCTCAAAGGGCAGGCAGGCCAACAACTGCTGAAGAAGAAACATCTCGAAAGAAAGAATGTTCCTCTCCAAGAGCTAATCAAGCCTCTCGCATTACAAGCCATTTGCATAAAAACATTATTAAACTTCATATATTAACAAGGTGGAAGTTTTTATAGCCGCCATCCATTTTCTCTCTCACTTAAGCTCTCTGAAGGATAGGCAGGAGGTTTCTCCTTCATTAGTTTCTATTACAGCGGTGTCGCTCCCACGTCCTATACGCTATATCTTACCATTTCCTTTTCCTATCCCGAGACAAGTGCATTACCTCGTGCATCCTTTCGGCTCATCCCATCTTGGTGCTTAATGCAGCGTAATTTTAAATTCCTCCTGCAACACCACCGGCCGCAATGTGTTGTAAAAGTGTAACGACAGAGTGCAAGGGTTGTCAACCCGGAAAATGGGGGAATTCTTGGGACCTATACTAAAGGCGGTACAATTTGTATTCTGGTCCTGCCACTCCTATCTCAGTGGCCACCGGAGGGAATTCCTTTCCTCCAGCCTCTGCAATTTAAGCCTTCAGCGACCCTGGTTTGATTTCTTGAAACGTTTTCGAAATATTTACAGCAGTAGAAAGAAACGGGTGCAGGAGGAATGCCAGCATAGACCCATGATCCAGGATCGAATTACTGCTGCAGTTTAGGAGGACTACAAGCATTTTAGGTTTCAGCTTAGCAACCTGGGATTAGAAAGTACAAGCTGTAGAGCCTTAGCCTTGGAGCTCAAACTACCGAGCTGATGATCAAGGAATGAGAATCGGTGGAGGAAATCAGTGAGCCGAAAGGGCCTCTTGTGACACGGCCGCATGTGAACAAACAAAGTCAGAAAGGTAAAGTTGTGTGAAAGTTGGAGAGGAGATGAGCCTCGAGAGAACTGTCTCTTAGCATCGAGTGTTTGTCTGAGCCCTGGTGTGCATAAGGTTACAAGGTTTCAAGATGCTAATTCCTTGTCTGTCACACTTAATTTACACCGGCACAAACTTCCCTCCTGTGATTCACCCCGTTCCCTCGAGCCGTGCCAAGATTTTGTTTCAAACTTACTGGCAGGAGCCAAGTAGTGCGGAGGGAGAAAACTTGATCGCCAAAAAGGCATATGAAATGGATAAAGTGAACTTGGTTCAACCCACAACTTTAATTCTTCTTCTTCTCCTCTTCTTCTTGGGAATCTCAAAGTTTAACATGACGGTGTAGCCGCAACTTTCTCCTTGTTTCAAAGCCGGCTTGGGAGAGCAACTTCTAGGAAATGAACTCGAAAATTAAAGCAACGGTGCTTTTTAGCTAAATTCATCCTAGTTATCAAGAATACGCATGACGCATATCACGGCGTTCATTACTATTACAGGTGGGTCAAAGGCCTGCCACGGACCCTCTTCTGGGTCTGTTCACGAGGCTTAGGCTACTTCGAGGCTGTAACAGGCTTTCGAACATGCATCTTATTAAGGCAGTGCAAAACACGTCCGTTTATGCATACACCGTTCCAAAGTCTTGCTACAATGGCATGAAACCACAGTTGACGGTGGAGAAACTTATTTGTCGTTGCGGACACGGTGTTAGTCAACTGGCGAAACCGATATGTTCTCCCCTTGCCACATTGAATAAATATGTTTTCATGAACATGGTCTTTGTTCTGAGCTAAATGGAGATTTTCCGTTACATGGGTACAGGCAAGCTGCTTACCTCCTGCATCGAAGGAAATGTGGTGAAATGGATGGGAAAGTGGATGGCTTTCAGCGAACAAATGTTACGTGGGGCTCTCCTCACCCTCTAAATTAGCTATGCGTTCCTATGGAATTTAAATTGTAGCGATGAGTTGCTGCCGAGAGACGCACGTGGGGCTGCTGCTCAATGCTGAAAAGGAATTCTACGGATGCAAATTACGAGCGACAATAAAATTTCCCGTCATCGCTCCTCCGTGGGTATACCTTGGAGAAAACAAGGCCGGGATCACAGGGCCAATTCAGAGGAATATATCCTTCCGGCGACGGCAAAGTAATTATAAAGTGTGTGTGTATATACAAATTGCGTCGGAGCCTTTCATCATGTGAAATACCATCTGCTCTCGACCCAGAGCTCGTGCTCTTTTCCTCATTCAGTGTCTTTCTTAGACGGGCTGAGGAGCTGGCGAAAGAATAGCAAAGTGCGTGAGAAACTCATCACATGTCGGAAGAATCTTAGACAAACTTGTACGTGAATTGCTGGAATCAGTCCTATTCTGTGTCTCAACTTATTTTTCCTCTTACACTTGCACACACTTCACTCTTTCTAAATTGGAATGAGCTGATTTCTTTCTCGGGAGCATACCAGAGGAGATGGCAAGCTCCCTGCATTTAGTTTTCGATTCTACAGTTCCCGGGCTTGGGGTGGAGGGCCTTTGGGATTCAACTGGGATGGTTCACAGAATAGCAATATAATGGCCGGAAATAACGGAACGGCCGGAGGGAAAGCAGCCCGGCTCATTCAATTCCTTCACGTAACTCATGGAGCAGTTGTGTAACTTTGCTCGTTTAAGTGCTCTGCTCGCAAGTAATAACCGGTTCTCCTCTTCCGGATGCAGATACAGTCAAATGGCGGCGGCGGCGGGAAGAATGAATATTGGTGAAAGTTCATACAACTGCCTCTTCCTTGTCACGCTTTCAAACCCAATTACATTTTACGCATTCCGTTCGGCAAATAATTCAATTCCACCAATTCAATTAATCTACGACTGGAGATTCTTCGTGGGAGAGTGGATTGTCTTTGTGAATACTTTCTCCCGGGCATCAAGTACGGTTTGGAGTAGCATAACGTAAAGAGTTTCACATAAGACTTGTTGTTTCCTGATCTCCATTTGATATAAAAGTTGTGTAAGCCAGTTAACGAAAACTCCCGGAAAGAGTTGAAGAAATACTTGGAACACGTTCTCGGCTTGCAGTCATGTTAGACCAAGTTAGCGAGATCTTTTACCTAGAAATACTTGCAGTGCAAGATGAGTATTGGACCTGAGATTGAAAATAACGGTCTTACCTCTGGACTTTGTGCATGGATAGCTTGAAAACGATCATCGCTGCTGTAGGTTTGCAACCCGATGGTCAGGAGGTGGTAGTCTTTTTCTTTACGACGAATCCAGGAAACCTGCAAGTATTCAAAACATTCAGTTCATAAGCAAGATTTCAAAAGTTATTAAAAATAAAATCAAATCGAATGTGCAATAGTTAGCTTGACAAGTTCAACTTATTGAATTCAGCATATTTGAGTTATTATTTCGTACATCCAAAATCTTATCGAAAAACTTTTCAATGGAACAGCACAAAATTATCCTACAGCTTGTTATTTCGCTAGAAGTACGATCACAAACTTGGGCCTTGGCTGTACTTCTCGTAAACCAAAGAATGCACACAAAGACAAGATGAAGGAATCAGGGAAAGTGAGTGGAAGGGGAAATCAAAAGTGAGCGCTTGAATGCAACTCTCAGTGCAGGAATTCCACTTGAACCAGAAACTATTTCATTCTTGAGGCCATTTTATAAGTCAAAATCTCGCTCAAAGTCCTCCGATGTCGACTCGAGTTTAGTTGCCCGAAGTAAATCACCGTCATTTTAGACACTTGCCACCCACCCCACTCCCTCTGAATGCTTACCTTTTTCCATTTCTTTGAACGTCATTTGCACACAAGCCGAGTTGAAACCCTTTTTCAAGTGCATCTGAACTGCATTGATTATTCTACGAACTGCAGCTTGCATTTATGGAGTAAGTTTTGCCGTTGTTCAAGAAATCGTTTATCGATAAATTTTCAACTTGAAAGTGTACGATTGCTGATGCAACTTCAACTCTGAATACTTCGTTTCCTAAGTCGTTACGTTACATCAAAATGCATGCACTGTGCATCCGAAACGTGTCCAATCTACTTGCAAGGCATCCTTTTCTTAGGATTGCGCAATCCCGGACGTACAAAAGCCATCGTTGACAATTGAATAAGGAACAATCCTGTGCACTCTCGGCTTTCATGCACACTTTCACCGGTATTCAAAAGCTTCTTTTTTCTTTTCCGTACATGGAAAAAGGACAATTTTAAGGACAATAAAAAACCTTGTATCTCGCAACAAAATGTCCATCCGGTAGCAAGAATCCAATTTTCGCGGCTCTTTTTGTCCAATGAGAAAGACTATCTTTTGAAATCACGCTTTTATTCTTCGTGTAACACATGTTTTGTATTACCATTTCTTCCGTTCAGCAATTGTACCTATCTATTGGATTTTGAAAACCTATGCAGTAAAATTTACGACTTGAGCCTCCCCCACGGTTTCCTCGCCTTTCGTTTCGAGAAGGCGATATTTGTATTGCCTTAATGTGCAGAGCATGTTGGGTCTATTAAAGCTCCAACAAAGAAGTCATCATGTCTCTCGAACAGCGCATGCAACAGCCACCATTGTAGGCTCATTCTAAGCGCCATGCCAAGCTCCCTGAACACGTACCTTGGAGAAACGATCACTGCGTTAAGCAACAAAGAAGATTCGACAGGCTTATTTACTTCTCTTACTGTATCGCCTTATTAGCATGCATGGTGTCCTGATTCGATCTCGGCCATATAAACCGTAATGCTCAATGTCCCCTCTCCGACTCGCTCTTACCAGCCACGAAAAGGCTGAGCAACTGAACTCGTTTTCAATTTTAAAAAAAGTACACTTGAGTGCTTCCACTTCACGTAATGCTTTCAGTTCTCACTCCCTGGTTAGCCATGTTAGATTTGGTGAGCGATGCTCGCCGGCTGTACCCGGCAGGGTATCAGTAGCCGATCTCCGAGGTGATATTTGCTCCATGGTAATGGATGGTAGCTACAGGACATTTTCCAGACCAGATGTGAAAAAAAGG
>VRMD01001425.1:0-17129 GCA_009872375.1 Sminthurides bifidus
TGAAGTTAGTTACATGGACGTCCAGGGCTTCCAGTTCTTGCGTGTACTTTTCCCATTCGTCATACCTGCATATTTTCAGACGTGATTAGTACGAAACGAGTTGTAGACTTTCTGGTAGATCTATAAGGAAGTATTACATGTAGTAATTCGCACCTAAACGTTGTGATGTAAAGATTGACCAGCTTAGAGGCGAATCTAGAGAACTGGTTGTCAACGCAGACGGAATAGTAGCCTCCCATGGCTGAGGTTTCCTGATAGTCAGCTTGAGCCTTCCAGGCGTACGGATGAACTATGACACCTTGAGGATTTCTCACCGCAAAGCCAGCTTGGCCGTCACCGCCTCGTAAAACCTGGAAGCCGACGTACAACGTCGCCCCTGGATGAACATATTGAAAGTAGCAGTCTTCTTTGCCAGCGTCTACGTGAATTTTGTAATCCATGGCGATGCCCGGTGCATCTTCGTACAGCCCGTTGGTAGTTGGGACAAGCGGACCGACAAACAGAATAAACCCTAGTGCAGATGCCCAGCTGTTCATTATTATCGTGATCTGCTTCAACAGATATCAGGGTAGTGAGAGGCCCAAGTTTGTCGCGGAAACTGGAAGGAAACAACATCTTTTAGAAATTTCATCAAAATAACAATTACTATGGTACTAGCAAACATGTTACTGCCTTTTTTGATTATGAATAGTACACATTTACCAATGTGTGACAGTTGTGTCACAAATTGAATGGCAAAGTCATTATGTCGTTCTATATCATTTATTACAACTACACATCCTATAAGCACAAGGTGTTGTTACCTGTTGCGTTGCTAGACCATTAAAGGTGGCACATTAAACTGTGCTTACAGGTTATTGAGGTAAAATTTGTTCAACTGATACAATATTATCGGAAATCTAAGTTCTAAATCGGATTACGTATCATCTTTCGGAGCTAAACTTACTAGCATTAACTGGTAACAGCTGACGGTTTTCGTTCCCACTACACCATTAGGCTTGGAGGTGTACGAATTTTGACGCATGCATGCGATGCACTGCACTGTGTTCCTTCACTTTTATTATCAGGCGGAAGGAAAAGGCAAAACACGACGTGTGCGCTGCTCACCACCTTGCATGGCAATCTTACAGCTACAGGCGAACAAGTTTGACAGGCCGAGCAAGGTAAAAGCTGTAAGGGGAAAAAAGCCCTAGGAAAGCATACTCTGATTGCAGACTCCAAATATAAGAGTCCGGCAACCTGCTACAGCTCATGCAACATTTAATCCAATACATAGAGGATCTGGTTTCGACAAAAGCATTTGTCCACGCCAGCTCGCATGCAGGTTTGCCTCTTGAGTGCGACTAACACCTAGACATTTTGCACAGATTTACTAAACCGAATCAACAGGAAAGCGCTTAAATCTGCTCAATTAAGAAACTGAAAATACTGGACAAATGACTGCGCCCTCTGGCGAATCGTAGTTTGCAGTCCAGGTAACATATTTTATGCTTGACAATCGATACGAAACGAAGTAAAAAGGTGGTACCAAAAGACTTAAATAGTTTCGGCGGCTAACTGCGATTAGTATCTCAAATTGGGTTTTAATGGCTTGAAAATCAATTGTCATATTTAGTGTTACATGATGCTTTCCTTATCTCGAATGCAGCAGGAAAGGAATTCGGCATGGGCAAGAGCATATCATTATCGTTGCATATTCATAGACAGCTCTTTATTATCGTGATATCTTTTCTTGATGGCCAAAGAAAATACTGTAGCCGCGTCGGAATGAAAAAACTAAAATCCGATTAAGCCGACAGTGACAAGAATTCCTCGGAAATATACATTTAAAATGACATACATAACATCCTATGCGGGAGATGAGATGATACCAATAATGGAAATGGAAGCAGTGATTGCATGCTTTCAATGTGACATGGAGTTGAATTCAAAGCTACTGATATCAAAGAATATCTGTATCTACAATGAAAATCATGAGAAAGCTAATGCTGTGCTTTATTCCATTCGTCAAGGTAAACAGGGTGAGTTGTAGCTACGTTATGTCACCAGCAAATCGAAAGTATGATATTTTATGAAGGGTACGGTAGTTTGGGTTACTATGGTATTGACAATGACGACTGAAATTCGTGCGTTAAGAATGGTCTAGGTAACTGATATTTGATAGATGTATGGAAATGAGTTTCAGTAGGACTTGAATTGTTGGGCCTCGTGGAAAGAATATGCAGTTGAATATGATAGAAGCGACGATACTCAAACTTCGTCTTGCAAAATCGGCAATGGAAATCTTTTCGGGTTGGTTATTGCATAAATATGTTCGAATAACTGTAGAAAATTGGAGATAATTATTTATATTTACATCATGCGTGCTATTTTGAATATGCAAATGAGCCACCAGCAGGGAAATTGAGCCAGACTTTTAGCTGGCACACTTGGTTACGAAAGCAGCAACAGGTTATAATACCTGCTGCAGATACTAAGGTTTTATTAATCGTATAATGGGAAAAGAATTGAAATTCAAGGTTAAACTTTGGATCTGGAATGGAGTTGAAGAGTCTGGAACTGGTCGTCTTGACTGACAAGCACAGAAGGATGGAGCAGCGATGTCCAGCATCTTGTTGCTGATCACGCTTGATAGACTGTTAATGCTGAGACTGAAGATAGTCGGTGGAGTGGAATGGGTCAGGTTAGGTTACATAAGAGCTGGAGAACGGGTTTACGGGTCTGAGGTTTTGGTACTGGAAATGCAGGATACTGAATACTACCAAGACTGTCAATGCCAACTAAAAGCGATGCATCTGTCCAGCAAAATATGAATCAAGGAGAGAATCTCACTTTAATGCAGGATTTTATGAGATGGCTTAGGGCTCGCGTGTTTTAAATGGGATGTGGGGCGAGAGAGACACCAAGAATTTGGTCGTCGAGAAACTATGGAGAAGCTACATGGTACTGCCCAGCCCAGCCCAGATCCATTGTACCTGCTCCAAGATCAAGTTACTGTGATAAAGAGCAAGTGCTCTCTACGAGATCCTCTTAGATTCGCAGGCCTGCAACAGTTTGCTCTTGACGGCGAATCAATCAACATCTTCTCCTCCACGTGTGGTGAACCGTATTGTGCCGGGAGTTGCTACAAGGACACAGGTGAGAAACACGAGGATTTAGCTGATTCCTTGCTTTGTGGTATGGAAATCAGTCGGCTAGATTCCACGACCTTTGCGTACAAGAACTGTATTGAAATTAACGTACAGTATAAAATTAGTATTTTTTGAGGGACTCCGACCGCAACTCACGTTTTAATTATACGCCTCAGCACAGAGCGTTGCTAATACTTTTCTTCTGCTTGTCTCAAACAGAACCGAGAAAATGACTGGAAGTTACTGGAACAAGAAGTCGTTTGTGCTCATCACGGGCGCAAGCAGAGGACTGGGCAGGACAATGGCGATTGAGTTTTCCAAAAACGTTGCTCCTGGATCCGTCTTTCTGCTCGTGGCAAGGAGTGGAAATGCTCTAGAGGATACCAAGGCGGAAGTGCTCAAAGTCTCGCCAAAGGTGGAGGTTTTCACTTCGGCGCTTGATCTGGGTCAACCCGATGCTACCGTGTATTTGAACTTGATCAAGAATACGGTGACAAGCAATGGTCGTGATGCTTCTGATTTCGAACACGCCATCCTCGTGCACAATGCTGGGTCCTTGGGTAATCTGGCGTTGAAAGTGTCTCAGTTTGAGGACTTGAAGGAAATTCGAGATTACTACACGTTCAACGTATTCTCCATGATTGTACTCAACTCTCAGTTCTTGAAAGTATTCAACAACCCAGAGAAGCAGCGAAGCATCCTTCAAATCAGCTCTCTTGGAGCTCTGCAGCCATTTAAGACTTGGGGCTACTACTGCGCTGGAAAAGCGTCGCGTGATATGCTTATGAAGAGTGTGGCCGCAGAAGACCCTTCCATCAACGTACTCAACTATGCGCCTGGACCCTTTGAATCTGCCATCTATGACGAAGCTAGCCGCTGCACCGGGGATGAAGAGACACGGAAACTGTTCAACGAGAGCCGTGAAGGGGGTAAAATTCTTACCGCTGAGCAAACTACCAAAAAATTGGTCAGAATCTTGGGAGAGGGAAAATACACCAAGGGAGAACATATCGACTACTTTGACGAGCCTGACGAGTAAAGGACCTTTCCGCCAAGTTAAATTCTTGACCCCAACCAAGTTGCACTGCCATTAATTTAGGTATGCATGACTATACTTCTAGCTGTCAAGTTGTTTCTTTTGCGTGTCTGGATTCCGTCTGCAAGACAACGTTTTATTCTCTAAACAACTGCGTTAACTTTATAGTTTACTTTGAGATCTAAAAATGCTTAATCATTACCTGTACGCATCCTCACCTAACTTAGCTTATGTTTCTTAAATTGTAAAGGTGACCTCTCTTTACTGCTGTAATTGTAGTAACTAGCTAATAATGGTGATCTTGTCGTGTCAATAAAGCAACTTCAATTCGATTCTAGCATCATAATGTGGCATTTGTAAAAAATAACTTGTATGTACTAAGTAGAGACCTACAAGCATCAGTCTTGGTTATATCTTCCGTTTACTCTCGGAAAAAGTTTTAACACTGTAGTTTACAAATCGTCAATGCCTAACTTCAAAAGCGCCATTAATGAAGCGTAAGAATATATTGAAAATTGGCAGGAGAGTAGCGCCTCATAAACTCGGAACAATGAAGATCTCGTCCTGAAAGCATGTGCGTAAGTAAAAGCGCTTTTTGAAATCCTTGATATGAATATTTGCGCGTGGCGGAGATTTTGAAAAAGAGAGACCGTTACATTTTGCTAGATTCCGATGAATACCGGGTATACGTATATTTAATCTTAAAATCATAGCTGGAGGAAGAACGTTATATACAGAACTAGGAAATATAATAAAGTATGTTTTTTAATTTATTATTAAAGAAATGCTAATTATCTTCGTATTAAGTGGTAAATTAAGTTAATATGCAGCACATCATTCTTGAGGTATTGAGCGTTATGGAAGCCATTCACTGTTTAAGGCTGCGTTTTTAAGCCGTGCTACAACTGATAAATCGTTAATTTTGATGCGAACTGCGAGTTACAAAACAGTGTTTTAGCTAACAGGAATAATTAATTTGCTCTTTTAGTGAATTTTTAACACATAGCATTGATCAAAAGTTGCATTGAATGTTGCTACAATGCCCTTAGTTTTTACTAAAGAAGAAATTGGATCGTACTTGACTGAGATGGGTTATGGAGTTCTGGAGCAAGATGACTTGAGTAAATTTGTTAAAGGTATAACACTTGGAGGTCAAGTTCAGATAAATTTTATAGTATCTAAACTGTGATGTGTGTATCTGTAATTATCATGTTTTGCAGATCTGAAACGACTTATTAAAGCAGAGAGTAAAAAGCGACGGCGTAGACGGTTGGGGCATACTGGACATACGCAATCAGAACTTTCGTCACTGGGCAGTGACTTTCATTCTCAACTTGTGACAGAGACAGAAGCCTCAAGTGTTTCTGACCATGTAGATGGTCACCGACGGGACGGCCATGTACGTCATAGGAAAGCCGACACAACTGAAGGGAAACCTGAGTACAAACGCGAAAAGCCGACTAAAATGAAAAAGCATCAGGATGAGAATTACAAAAATTCTAACTCGTCACATCCAAGAAGCTCTACTTCGGGAAGTAGTTTATCCGCAGGAAAGCTGTCTATGACATCGGAGGTTTCCTCTAGTGACCCAGACAACCATGAAAGATCTAAGCAAGCTGGCTCTTCAGGTCGCCAGGTTTTAGGAACCTCTAATCAGCAAGTTGACGAGGGCTTAAGCCGGGAACCTACCTCTGGTTCTTGTAGTGAACTGTCTGATACTGATCTTCTTAACTTAATGGAAGAAATTTATAAAAACGGAAGTATGCCGAACTGATACTGATTCCAGCGGGGGAGGTTAGTGAAATACTTGATTTTGATTACTTTAAGGGGTAATTTTTGCCTCGGCGGTTGATAGTGTGGGATTTTGGATGAGCAGATGGGAAAAAACCATTGGAGATACCCTTAAAGATTAAACGCGACCCCGTAGCACTCTACCATTGGTACAAGACGTTTTGGGGGAAGCACAAAGCTCCTGGTGAGGACAAGCATTTGCAACTTAGATGGAATGTGAGAGCTGTAACGGTGGGAAGAGTTCCTTGTGATGCGGTAAGACAAAGCATGTTACCTACTCAAGTGTTGTAATAACCAACTATTGTCGATCTAATTCTATCATTTTGACTTTTAGGACGGAAATCCGATAAATTATTTAACAGTGCCAGGGAAACCACCACGGAGGCCTGGCCTATGTAGAGCTGCTTGCTAATGGAACTAATCTTATTGCTAAAGCCGAAACGAAAGGTACTGGTATTTTTCAATACCGAATCGAAGATTCTCGTCACTATGCTAACAAAAAATGCTGCAAGGTACTATATACTCTTAAGATAAGATTAAGCATAATATATCTCTCACATCGATGTGCCTATTGCAACAAACTGATCACGTATGTGTGAGTATCTGCGGGATGCAGCATGGTAACCTTTTGTTCAACGTGTATCAGAGCCTGACTGTTAGCATCTACTGACAAAATTGTAAATTCATGTCTTAAGCCGAGCACATTGCCAAGCGGAACGTGATCACTGAATAAGTCTGAATGTGAGGATTAATTTAAATTGATCGTTGGACCAAGTGCAAATAATGCTTTTATGTTTATTTCAAATATCAAGTTATTTTTTTTACATCATTCTGTTAGTTTCTTGAACCTACCTAGGAGTAAGTCAAGTCTACGATTATGCGGTTGCACCGAGACTTCGCACCACATTTGGTTCCAAGGCGTGAAGCTACTTTTGACTACGTTTTCTCTTCACTACAATCAGTAATTCATGGCGATTGCTACAACTTAAAAGTTGCCAGCTGTTTAAGAAATTATTTACTCTCTTTATTTCTGAATATTTAGTGATTTTCTACTTACCCAATACTACTGCATGGCAATATGAGAATTACCAGTTCACTCAAGGTGATAGATGATGAGTGTTTGCCAAGGCGTACATAACTTTGCTTTACAAAGTACAATAGCTCTGTACATAACCGTTTGTTTCCGTGGATGGTGCGCTACGAGAATTGAAACAAATGTTTCCGAGAGGGTGATAAGAAAATTGAAAACCTTCAGCATATGTTTGTCAGGAGATTGATTACTTAGTAATATTCAGATAAAGCAAACGTTAAGCAGCATCGTTATGTATCCGATAAATACGTAATCAGAGGGTCACAAACCTATGGCAGTTGTATGCTAATTTCTAAAAACGCTGTTACTCATGATTTATGAATTGTTACTCACAAAATTATACGATTTTACGACTGAACAGCAAGCCTGATTGTCATCTCTGTTTACACTAGACTTTTGAAAGTCAGAAGTTAGCCAGCGCATTACACAGCGGGAGTCATTAAATAATGTTATTTTTAATTATGATTACAAATCTACGAACTTTGCTCAAGCGGGAACAGATGTTTTAACCGAAACATCTGAAAATGTGGTAATTTATCGGTCAGTATTACTGTCATTGATTTAGTATCTAGAAAAAGGTTGGGAAAATTAGGATCGTGGGTCAAAATTCAAGTAAACCTGAATCATTGGCATAAGGATTTCGTAAGTAACGATACTTAGCAACCGATCAACTATGGTTTATTGTCAGCCTATCACATGGCAGAAGATTGTTTATCCTCTAAATATTTTTTCAGAGCAACGAAATAAACATACTTATTCAACATAGTGTACATTCGTTTACAGCCAACTTTGGGCGGACCGAAATTATTGTTCGAGCTTTAATTATTCGGCGATGTTGACCTCATACACTACCGAATGTTGCGTAGCTGTCGTTCTATTCAGTCGGTTATTTGTTATTTCAAACGCTCACTCATCAGATTGCGTAATTACGCAATCAACTTTTAGATGTAGGTACGCGTTTAGTAAGTGTGCTTTAGCACGCGCTATTCGTAGAACCTGTCGATTGAGATATTCATCGCAAGTAAACGTTCAGCTGACTGATATTGTAGTTAAAAAGCTCGCACTAGTTGACTGCATATTTTGACCGACAGTCCTAGAGGAAGCACTCAAGATTTCGAACGATTCTGAATATTTATGTTTCAAATAACAGAAAAATGATTAAAAAGGCACAAACAAAATGATATTTTTAGCGTTTGAAATATTGCCTCAAGCTTCAACTGCGGGGCAATCGCTGACATTGCAACGACAATCACTCAAAAAACTAGTCCCACTCTAATTCGACCAGTGAATGAGTGGTTTCGAAAATCAACTGATTCATTTGATGAATCACAAATGGCCGATTCCCATTACGAACTATTCTGTGCCTGTGACTTATTAGACCTCATCTCGACATGATGGATGACAAAAGAGACAAAATTCGTTTATGAACTGCACGTACAAATTAAGGTACAACTTACAGAACGCGGGCAATCAGTAATCAGTATGCACACATGAAAATGACAATACTTTAAAAGGACGCTAACATTTCGTTCCGCTTCCGTTCCATGGTAAGTGCCAACAACTACATGGCACTAATCCGACACAATTACTACGATATATCACATCAAGAGTGATGTACTCAACAATGTCATCGTTTCTCATACATCTACCCTGAAGAATATCCTCTACAAAGTTGACTACGGCGCCCGATAAAATGTGCGGCCAATCCCCCTAAGTACTAGGCTGCGGTTTAACACCGTATTGTCTTGCGTAAAGAATTCAGGATTTCCGATCAGTTTAATGGGATCCACACTCGTGGATAAGTTTGATGATGTGCACATGCATCATTTCAGCATGGGTCTTGCAGGTTTGGCGCCAGGCTGGGTACGGGTATAGGGACATCGCAGTGGGTCGATAGGTCAGGATCCAGTTTGGACTCGTGAAGCACTACTGATTGTTTACTAAGCTTTCCTCCCTCTCATGTCGCTCCTTTCTTGCTCCCTTTAGGTCAACATGTCTTCCTCATCATCGTCATCGTCATCATCATTTTTCCTACTGTTTGTAACCCAACAAATTCCTTCGCTACCATCTTCCCGAAAGCCGAAGAGAAATTGCTCAGCTGCTGTTGGATGGTGAGCTACAATGCCATGAAAATCTCGTAGATCATCTGAAGGAAACCACGCAGGAGCTTCCTTAGGAAAAATGACGTGGCCCATAACCCTGAAAATAATAATGATGAGGTGAATAGCTTGTGCTGACTCATACAGAAGGCAAAGAGCCAACTGTTTACCGATTTAGGTAAGCGAACTATTAGATCGACAATTAATTATACCTGGACGGATGGAGAGAGAGAGAAAGTGGGATTAAGGCACAAATATTGACTTTCCACTCACCTTGCAAGAGCTACGGCTGGTATCCAGAGTGTGGACACGAGTACAAGAAATATTGCGGCACACAACGCCCAAGTTGGCCACTCAGTGTCAATAGATTCGCCTGTTTCGGCATTCCAACGGGGATATGTGCTGCCTTCAGTAAATATTTTCCACCAGCTAGCCACCAAAATGACCGTCATGGCTATGGGACTCACATACTTCCAGCAAAACAGCCAGTATATATGAGGTCGCTTACCAGTCATTAGTTGGATGTCTTCCGCGAACCTGTGGATAACGTAATCACGGGTCCCATTATGATACCTTGAGAAACTTGTGATTGGTGACTTACATACACTACAGAATGAAAGCGATCGTGGTGTCAGAAGCGAGACATTGACGTTGAGATCTCCAAATTTCATTAGCATCGTGGATGTTAACGCGTAATTGAACTTGTGGCTGAGGTGGTTGAGTCAATGAATAAGATTACCTCGACAAGCCGTATATGTATGCCACGCCGATGCATTCACAGAATGCTATTATGAGCAGGGGAACGTTTCCGCTGAAGCTATCGAAAAGCACGAAGATGTAATTCCCGGCCCCGTGAGCGAACATCATGGACAAGGCGCAACAAATGCCACACAGGATTCCTGAATGCATAACATGACAACGTCAGTTGTGACACCCTTTGTTGACACGAATACGAATTTATAGCAGGCGACGGTCTTAGATTCGTGAATACATGATGATTGTTGAGGAAAAGGTTGGTTCCTCTAACCTGTCATAATTTCTTTCCGCAGGTTCGGAAATAATTTCATGTCGGTTATCGAAGTGACAACTCCCTCCAACGTGCCAAACTGGGAATCAATACCCAAAGTGAAGAGCATGGAGAAGAAGAGAATCGACCAGAATGGAGCAAATTTGAATTGATTGATAGCTTCGGTAAAGATGATGAATGCTAATCCAGGCCCCGAAGCCGTCTGCAGGTAAAGAAACACAAACGCCCTTTGTTATGTTTCCTACCGACCCAGCATTATAAAGAGCAACCTATAGTCATGGTGTTTTTGTGGGCGACAGCAGGAAGTAGCAGAATTCCAAGTAAGGCTGAATAAGGGCAATCCTGCCCTAAACGTTTTGAACAACGGGCCAAAGACACCACGTCCATTGCAAGTTTGAAGTTCATGCTCATAAAAGAAAATTAACATACCCGATCCAGCTCATCCTGTAAATTGCAAGTATGGTTCGCTGGCATAGGAACGGTTAGCATGGTACCGTTAGGAGCACGGAATGTGATAAGTGAGCCCTCCAAAGGAAGTTGGTTTTCCGGGAACGAAGAAGAATTTAATATCATCCGAAGAAGCTCATGCTCACGGAGGCATTCGTTATGTATGAGATGCGCTTTGAAACCTAATGACAAGAAACATGGAAAGATGAGCCGTGAGGTGCACCTGAAGCTAATGCTGATTTCTTTATCAGTTGCCAACGATTAATTCACAATAGTTCATCTACTGGCTTGAAAATCATAACTGAAACGTTTGTTATGGTTGACGCTGAAGCTCCTTCGCCAAACAAGTTGCTTTAGCTAGCTTAGGCATACTGAAGAAGGAAATAATTCATAAAATAATCACTAGATCAATAACACATTTTTTACCACTCCAGACAACTCCAAAAGGGAAATGTATACACATAGCAGCTAACTGAACTGCATGAAAGCCACCTCACTCACACACTTGATCACGCGAAAGTACTTGAAAGAGACAAGATCGAATCACAGCCGCACTTACCGATGACTGAAAAGATGACAAGCCCGGCGAACATGGACGTCATGCAGTTAGTAAGTGACACGAGAATAGCATCCCTGCAACAGTTGTTATTTACCGGGTTGTAGGAGGCAAACGCAATGAGTCCGCCAAAGCCCAAGCCGAGAGAAAAGAATATTTGCGTCCCTGCCTCAAGCCAGACTACGGGATCCTGTAGCTTCTCCCACTGCATTTTTTAACAAATCCATTTAGCCCGATGCCATCAAATTAAGAGTCACTTGAGCTTTCACTGTCTCGTGCTAAAAGGTAGCCTCTTTCTTCACCCCTGCTCTCTTTTTTTTCTGCGCTATAAGTAATTGAGGAGGCAGGCTCGCTATATTACATTGAGATGAGGCAGATAATTCTAGCTATGTACGCTGTTAGAACGATACCAAACCTTGTTAGTAGGCTGTCTTTAAATTCTACGTGCGCATGGATATTATGAGAGTTGTTAGTACTTGGTACTTTCTACATAAAAGATGAGAAGAGAAAGACAAGCATCATGTTTACCTTAGGAGTGAACAAGTGTTTGATTCCATCACCCATACCCTCTAAATGTTACGCCTCTAATGAAGAAGAGGACGAGCACCACGTAAGGAAAAATTGCCGTAATGTAGACAATCTAGAAGAAATTATAGAAAGTTTAATACGATAATGTGACTGTAGTTTTGGCTCTGGTTCAAGGTTCTGAACCTTGAACCTTGGTTTGGAAGATCAATAACGTTGAGACAAGAGAGATGGACAGGGATCTCTTTACTTTTAAGGTAATGAAAACTGGGTAGGAGACGGTAGCGGTTGCAGCGACATTAGAACATGATAGCAGTAGGTTGGATGCACTGCAAGAGCTTTTAAGAACTTGAGAGATGTGTCAAACGAATACCTGATACCTGTGCGGTATCACGCCGGGTTCTCATTTTTTCATGATAACAAGAAAGTTTATCCTTCGCCACATTTTCGGGAGAAATAACAAAATTAAGAAAACTTGGAAACCAATTTTCGTGTAACAGTTGACTTAGGGTTGGATTTTTTATCTGGAGATCAAGGGTTGGACTGGGATGGATTGAGTAAGATTTTATCAGTAGTTGGGAACGCCGAAAGTATTCGCGAACAAGCTTTGGTAGCAATTATAGTCGAAGGCCATGGGGGCCAATGGGTTGGAATTGGCAGCTGTCGTTACGGGTTGGTGAAAGGTCGGGTGAAAGTGGTAAAAGACGGCTCCTTACCTTAGTGGACGATGCGATTCCTTTAGCGAGACACAGGTATACGAGCAACCATGCAGCACAGAGTGAGCCGGCAATTTGGAGGTTGAAATTTGTCGGGTGGTTTATATCTTCCGAGATATCCAACGTCTGACGATACCAAAAGTACTGTGTGGGACTGCTTACCTGCATTGTCACAGACTAGTATCAATTTACGGCGCTGTTAAACTTACTCTATAAACTACCCAGTCTATAGCTCATTATTTCATGTGAGTCATAAAAATTGTGTATGTGAAAGCTTACGAAGCATTCGTGGTCAGTCCCATTCCCAGAGGGTGGACACGATGACCACGGCAGTGGATCTTGGAAACTCTGTGTGGAGAAAGCATGTATAAAATTGTTGTCAAGGGACTGTCTACGCATGCAAAATAGTAGAAAGTAGTCGCTCAGGGCAATTAGGAACCAACAATTAGAAACTGCAGACTGCTCGAAGCACGCATATGTGACACCTATACATGTTTATATTGTAGTATAGAGAAAGTAAAGAAAGCACGCACGAACCTTTACGAAGTACAGAAGTACCCAGGAAATGATTGTATTGTAATATAATGCTACACAGAAAGATACTACGGCTGACGCGATTCCTACACCGGCTAAATACGGCGAGACTTGTGTCCACACACCCGTCGCCCCCTTCCTCAGCCTTTGACCAATTGCCAATTCCAAAAAGAATATAGGCATGCCTTCTATCATCAACATTATGAAATACGGGATGAGAAAAGCTCCACCTCCGCTGAAAATGTACCAGATAAAAGAAAATTACAAAACCAGCATCCAAAGTTTACTTTAGCTGAACCCGGTATCAGCCAAGGTTTTATTGCGAGAGCTCGGACAATCCACAATGGAACTGCCAATCTGCCAGTCAATGATCAGGAAAGAGAATGCAGAAGTCAAAAGTGAGTATCAGCGCTTACTTTTTTTGAGCAAGGTACGGAAAGCGCCAAACGTTTCCAAGACCCACAGCGTATCCGATTGTTGCGAGCAAAAAGGTTAATTTACTATCCCAGGAATCTCGCTCTTCATCACCCGTCTGTGAACACAGCTTCATCTCCAACTCTCTCAACATCCGCTTTCTTATTACCAGCCTCGTTGACCGTTACTTTCTTACCCTCTTTCCCCTTCTTAAGCACCTTTTCACTCCCTGCTTCGTTATCCTTATCCTGTGAAATTGGATACACACGTTTAAGTTTCTTTCTATTGTCAAACCCATGTCATGAACCAATGCGAGCAGTCGACCGTAATTCGGTTCCCGTTTTGCGAAGCTGAGCCCACGCTCTCTTTACTCTGCCTTTTACTTTTTCCGCGCTATTGTACCTCTCTTCGCGGAAACGTCAGCAAAATCTTACGAAATAAGGTAGCAGTCGTAACTTTATCCCGCGGAAAAAAACTAACAAGCTCTCCTTTCCTTTCAATTTATTTTATACGGGACTGTAATCTAAACCGGAAGGCGAACTTTTCTCTCTAACTTCGTCAGCAGAGTTTCCAGCTCGCTCTATTAGCCAGCAGAAGGTGATCATTTTTTGCCCCCTAGCCTACTCGTAACTTAATGAGCAGATTAATAGCAACTGCTCCCTTGTAGGTACAATGACGAAAAGATACGAATTCGGCACTGATAGATTATTCATGGCAGGATTAGGATATTGCAAAATGGAAAGTTAGGAGTAGCATAAGTATGAAAAAAGTTTTACTTACCAACTCAGGAGTGTCATCGGTAAAGCCAGCGTTTAAGGCTCCGTAGTTGACAGAATTCGCGGCACTGGCATCGTTGGATAAAAGTCTTCCATGTAGTTCTCGGAGTTCCATGCGTTCATAGGACTTTTGCGGTCTAAGCTCCCGAGAACTTTGACGGCGCACCAGGTGAGCCGAGTTTGCCATTGTTGCGGATGAACGTGGTAAATGACTCCAAGAGTGAAATTATCTCCAGTATTTTCCGGGATTGTAATGATGCGATGTTCACACAAGGGCATTGAACAGTACTTCAACCCTTTGAAAAATTTAGCATCCACAAGCTTGCTTATCACAGGTAATATCGTTTGCAAGAGCTCCAAAGCTTTGCAATCACTTTCACAGCTTTTTAACAAGTACACACGCTATAGCAAAATCCATGGAGATATAGTTGGGTACTCCAGTTCCAGCCTAGTAGTACAATAATGAGACACCGGTCACTTGCAACTTTAGGTGTTAGTCCTTATTTGACATATTAGCACAGAAATGTTATGCATTGTACAACGGAAATTCGAAAATAGCGAAACTCGATTACACAGAATATTCAGGAAACAATCAGAGTTGGCACTGGTTTATTATCGTGAGTAATGTATAATGCGTTGACGTTGATCAAGGCATTCGCAGCCTCTTACTAATTGCTATCAGGTGGCAGATACTATGTACATCCTGGTATTTCTTCATAGCAACGTGGCACCCTAATCTTTAGAGCTGAATTTGTATCATGAGATTGGATTTCACAACTTACGAATAATACAAGCAATTAGCCGTATGTGAGTAGCGAAGGCTGTTGCACCACTAGCCACGCCAAGTCACGTTAGGTAAATAATTGATGAGTAGAAGTATGGTTGAGCCTCCTTTGCGAGAGTGATCATTGACGGTGAGTGCGGTGAAAGAGGTTGTGCAAGACGTGTGCTGTTTGACAGCGGGATGGTAGAAGAAAGTGATGTCTGACAGGATTAACCGATAGAAAGTGCTCTTGAAATAAACTAACTGACTGGCAATTGAAAGGAGACAATGGGAGTCCTGAATGGTAAAAATTCCTTGCGAGAAATTTATACTAGGGGGAAGCCATGAAAACTATGTAATGATCAATCAACTTTCACTCAGGCACAGAACTTGATAATAAAGATTATATGTACTCCTACAAGAAAACGTGTGGACACTGGGCAGATAGAATATGTTGGTGCCCGTACGTGTGTTTTCAATCACAGGGCAGGAAAATTTTATGAGAAAGAGATACAGAGAGATTTAAGTGAAGGAACGAATACAAAAACCTAGAACAAAGGACACTGTAATCGTGGGTCGGGGATATGAAAAAACTTGTCCACTTAGCAGAGCAGCATTAGATATGAGGATCAAAGTTTGGCTACTACGTAGCATTATGAGTAGGGCGTGGGAGGCAAGAAACTAATTAGCGAAACACTACTGGAAATATTAGCGAAAAATTCGGCAAAAGTAAGATCTTGGAATTAACTGCTTAAGAGGTTAGTAAAAACGTGTTTGGAAAATAAATCTAGGAGTTGATACCACTATGTACAATAATTACGCAGCTCTGTTCTTCAAACGGGGAGATAACTATCAACTGGTGCGGGAAATTCTTCTCGAGGTGCGCTCGAAAGCCGAGCCGTGTGTACACGGACAAAATGTGTAGGGAATGGGAACATTCGTGTATACTCTGGAAGAGAGGGCACAGCAGCGGTAACGGTAACAGTGACTTTGCTGGATAAAGGGCTCAAGAGAAAGGAGGGGGCGACAGCAATGGTGACGGCCACTTTCACTTGGAGAAACCGAACGAGGACTGAAGACTCCACGAGACTTGAAGAAGCGGATGGCGAGGGAGCAAGGTGGCAGAAGCGCACGGACGTAGGATACTGGCAGGAAGGGAACCAGTAAGTGCGTCATCGGTTCAAAGTTAGTAGCAAGAAGCAAGAGAGTAGTAGTGCAGTGGTAGATGTAGAAGAAGTATTAGAAATGGAAGCAAAAGATCTCTCTCTCTCTCTCTTTGAGCTCCAGGCTAAGTATGTACATCTTCTCATGTTGTGACTCGGAGAAAGTTGCTCAAAATACCGTTTATGCATCTTCCGTTCCCTTTTCCCGTTTTGTTTGGGCGTGCTTTCACAGACTGCTTTCTCCACGGCAGGATTTCCTACAATTGAGGAAAGCAGGGTAGCAGCCGTAAAGACCACCACATACAGTTATGCAGTCTGGCTCCTGTACTGTGGTAAGGGACGGAGGCACGTAAGATAGGAACGTGGGAGGAAGGAAAGGCTTCTGACGGGTCTGTACAACTATTTGCAAATGCTAGTCTTGCAAATTGCATTGAGGCAATGATTGTTTTCTTTCTTTGGAAACGCATGAGTGGAACAACATTCTCTAGGTGATAGAAGTAGGGACGTGGGAAGCAAGACTATAGTTATTTGGACAGACAAGGCAAGGCCGCCCCACCCCTAAACAACACGAGTCAATTTAAAAGTTGAGCAGGATTTCAGTAAAATCTATTCCACTAGTTGTTAGTCGTCAAATATGCACCTTGGAAGAAGTTCTCATTGTTACCCAGTAAAGATTTCTCAAAACCATGTCGCAAACGTTGATCAATGTATGCTATATATGCTGACGCGAACTTAATATCTTGCTACGCGTCTTTCACTTATGGAAATCCAGTATGGTCGGTTGAATCGTCTTATGCATGACCGCAATTTGATTAGTTGCTATCTCCTCGATCATATAGTCGATATGATTTTGAACGCAGATTTCTTTTTTTGAAATTACTTCTATCCGCTCTACAAGATTTGGTAAAAGAGGGAGGCTAGCAATTCCTGCTTCCCCGGCGGCCGATTGCTTTATTGGATCTGCATACTGGTGAAAGGCATAAAATTTGCGAAGCGATCTGGACCAACTGTTCAGAACTACTCGGAAACCAAATTTTCCATAACATGCCAAAGAATCATAA
>VRMD01001426.1:0-17129 GCA_009872375.1 Sminthurides bifidus
ACCCGTCGTGGAATCTACAGTCAAGCCAGAAATATTGTTTCAAACAAAAATTTGTTTATACTTCGTGAGTACAGCATAACACGTTACTCCGAATACCATGTATTATTACACATTGACATACACGGATAGAGGAACGAGTGCAAATGCTTAAATAATGCGGAGCGAAATTCTTGCTGCCAATAATCGCAAATGATCAATGACCTTGGTTTTGCATTGCATCGCGCGGGCGAACGATGAACAGATCTAGCATTGCCAATATACTTTGTGTTTATTGGCTTATCTGATTATCTTAACCTTACGTGTACTTTGGCATTCGAGTTTAAAAGAGCCGGCTGGAGTCTGCAATGTCACTCGCAGTTTAGGCGCTTGCGTCTCCAGAACAGGTTCTTGTTTAAAGCACAGTTATCCTGCCAAAGCCTAAGCTTTGAAGACAAAACGCAATTCAGTCTTCTTTTCCCTCTCAGTAATACACCTCCGAGACGCCGTAATTAAGCTCGTAATTTGAGCTTGCAGCTTTAAATATCTGTGAAACGGGATAACTTTGATGCTAGAACGTCATGCCGTCTTCTCGTAAGTACCAAAGCACTTAACGACTTGTTTGATGCTGGCGACTGACTCCCCAAAGCTGTCCGGCAAAATATTGCTGAATGCTTAATGGCTGATAGACTACATTATGTGAAGGGTAATTAATTTTGTTGCCGCAGGCAAAACGCAAGATTTGGCCTTGAAGGAGATCGTGAACGAGGAGAAATACGGTTTCAGCCACTACCGCAGGACGGGCAATCTGATCTTTCAGGAATTGAACGTGGCTATTTCCCAGTCCAAAATTTTCAAGGTAAACAGATGGGTACTCGCCGGAAGTATTGGGAAAAGGACGTGGCTAGGAAAAAGCCACGAGCCGGACTTTGACGCCGTTCTGCTCATTCAACAACCCGTGACGATAACGCCTGAGACCATTCTTAAAGAGATCGCTCGGATCATACCTCAAATTTCTCCAAGATACAAAACTGAATTATATTACGAGGCACACTGTGCAATTTTCCTACAAGACGGATGACTTCGGCTCGTTGGAATTTGACGTGGTGCCGGGCCTCAACTGGGTGACGAACACTGCCACCGACCCTCATCGTGAAATTACCCAGTTGGATCGTACCTTTAGGGAAATTGTGCAATTAGGCGGGGTTGCCGCAAGCGCTTACAAGAGTTCGCCATTTCTGAGTGCGAGCACAGCCGAGTATGTGATCAACTTTATCAGCAATGAACCCGACTTTGTCCGGGACGTGATCAAACTCGTCAAGCTGTGGAACCGGAAGATGGTGGGCGACAGTCCCTTTGGTAAGAAGAAGATTCCGGGGAGGTCATTCACCATGGAGATTATCGGTATATACACAGCGAGGCAAGAAAATGCTGAGATGGGCGCCCAGAGGTCGCTACTCGGAGCGTTTGAGAAAGCCATGATACTCATGTCCCAGCCCCGGAAACAGGTGAAAGTTGTGTTTCCCTTTCCCCCAGGAGCTAGCAGGACTCAAGCGGCTGTAGTTAAGCAGGTATTGTTGTTTCTATCAAGTATGAGATTTTTCTAATAGAAATTTTTTATAACAAAAATTTGAGAGTCGATTCCGGAAATGCAAATAGGGGTTCTCACAGTGTTGGAGCTAGGTAACCTAGCCGTGGAGCTGAAATGGTACTGTTTTCTTTGCTTTGTCTAGCACGAGCGTCTGTCATCTCAATTCGGCGTTATTATGGATCCCACGAACCCTTTCAACAACTTGCTCGACAACTTTACGGACTCACAATGGGAAGTGTTCCGAAATGCTGCCAAAAAAAGCATTGAGATCATTCAAAGGGAGGATGGAAGCATTGTAGAGTGCTTTAAGAGCGAAGAGACTTCTTCTTGTGCCATTTTGTAAACTATTTGAACTAGATTAACTACCTTTAAGACCGATCTGGAACCGGTGGTCTCATTTAACCATGACTCATGACTGATAAACCGTGTTTGTATCATTCGGGAATAAAGACAATTGATCTTTACGTTTTTGTCATCAATCAATTTCAGTATCCTTATCGTTATCTCCTCGGTAGTTATAACGGGGAATCGGGATTTACACAACGTTAAGCATTCACTCTCGCAGCATGACTAATTTCATGTACACGGATGTTATTGTCTGAATTAATTAGGTAAAATCTCTTGTACTCAAGTAGTTTTTAGTCGCACATGAGAAAGGCGCGTGCCTGAACAAGGCATTCAGAAAGGAGGGATTCAAGTGAGCAGGTGATGTGATGTTGATGAGCGTTGATAGAGAACAAACGTTTCATAACGGTACTTTGGGTTTTTGTTATATGATGAGCACGATTTGACAGAGGTTAAGAGACATGATTAACGGTGCTATTAGAGTCTGCTAGATTCGTGAATCATAAGTGGCATCTAGTTTACGCTGTCTGCAGCTTTACGCTTAAAACATATTGCGATTATCTTCGTAGGTTTTGCTGGCTCATAAATCGACTCGGATGTCGCCTAGTGCTGGAGGAATAGAAAGTTCCAGATTGTTGCAACAAGTCTACGACTGGATGCGTAGATCAAATATTTCACAGTAATCAATAAAGTCGATGACTAATAGACCGTGACATTCGTCTGCTGTCTCAACATGTACCGTAATGCCTGGATTTCATTAGCATGAGGAGATAACAAAGCGCTGAGGCTGGCGATAATTTAATTGTGAAATGAGGATACACACTCAGCTACTTATTAAATCTCCAAGTTGCCAATTCATGAACACTTGTACATGCAATCTTTTTTCTAGTCTTCTATAATTACTTTTTTCCTAGAGACACTTTGTCATGCAAAATCTGAAGTCGTAAAGATAACCGGTCGGACGTTTCAATTTCGTTCCAGCTACTATTGAATTCATTAAAGTATAAGAAGCTCAAGCCATTCACATTTAGTACACGAGTAAAAGCAGTCCAGCAAGTTTCTGCAAAGGTTTGTTTTGAATGGGAAGAAATTGTGTTTTTCTGTTTGTTGTCGTAACTCTCACCCTTTTAAGCGTCATGGCTTCTACGCCTCAAGAGGCACAAAAAAGTAAGTTCTCATGGAACTTGGGGTACAAGACGAAGATTTTTTCAAGTGATACCTAGTAGCTTTTTAGCGGCCTGATCGTCGTCTAGTTCTGCCTTAGTCGTTAGTTGCTAGTGCTAGACCGTGTAAAACTTCAGAATGAAAATTCGTTTACGTATTTCAGTCAAAGCTCAAGACGCTGCGCTGCGTCGGGTGATCAGCAAAGAGCGGCAGAACTTCAGGAGCTACAAAACTGAGGGCAACAAAATCGCTCAAGAAATCTTTACAGCAGTTTCAAAGATTCCAAGATTCAAGGTGAACAGATGGCTCATTGCCGGGAGCATTGGGAAAAACACATGGCTGGGGAAAGGTCACGGACCAGACTTTGACCTTGTGTTGCTCATTCAGCATCCGCTAATCATCACACCGGAAGCTGTCATCACAGAGATCGAGAGGACCATTGTCAACAGTCTGCCCTCAAAGTACCGGGTTGTCAAAACGACAAAACACACGGTCCAGTGTGAATGCAACAGTGGTCAGGGGGTGCTGGAGTTTGATATTGTACCGGGGATGAATTTTGTTACTAATACTGCAAATGACAAGAATCAGGCCAACACTCAGTTGGAACGAGTGCTCCAAGCCGTCATTTTGCTGGACGAAGACATGAAGAAGGCCGTGAAGCAGTCACCGTTTTTGAGCGCAAGTCTTGCTGAATATGTGGTGCAGTTTGTGTCCAAGCAAGACGAATTCACTCACAACGTTATCAAATTAACGAAGCTTTGGAACAAGCGAATCTCCGACTCCAGGTTGGAGAGAGCAAGTAAGAACGGAAAGAAGGTCAATGGCCGGTCTTTTACCATGGAACTGGTGGCTATTCATGCTGCCCAGGAAGAGGCAGCTCAGCTTAAGGGAGAGAAGACCCTTGTCGGAGCTTTTGAAAGGGCAATGACGGTCTTTTCCAAGGACCGCGGTGCGGTGAGGGTGATTTTCCCGTTTCCCAAAGGAGCAAACCCGAGTCAGGCAAAGGTGAAAGTTCAGGTAAGATTTTTGACGTAATCGGAGTCCGAGTTTTACATATAGGGAATAGATTAGGTACACATTACCTTTTTAAAAAGATAATTCTATATTAAGATGGACGTTTCTTAGTGTACTCAGTTGACAGTTTTGTACAATTTGCAGTTAGGCAGGTTGCAGCTAGCAGTATTAATCTATTGTTAAAATAATTGGTTGAACAAAAATTTTTGATTGTTGATTCGCAGTATGATAAGATGACCAGGAGTTCAAGGGTCATCATGGACCCGACGAACCCGTACAACAACTTAATGGACAATTTCGAGGCGGAGCACTGGGACATTTTCCGTGTCGAGGCCAAGAAGTGCTTGGACATTATCAAGAAGAGAGATGCCAGTATTGTGAACTGTTTTCCTCAATAATATGGTACTGCCGTTCAAAAAAAACCTTGAATTTTTGGTATCATTTTTACGTAATAAAGTACTGCTATACTTTTTAAAACCCCCGGCTCGCATCATGTTATTCAAGAAAGCATAAAACTTTTGGTAAAGACCATCGTGTTTACTAGCAGATCAAGCAATTCCACTTCTGCTTCAGTTTATCTTCAGCAGGAAGCGTTTGTAAAAACTGCTGCCAACTGCTAAATCCAACCCCAATTACAACAATGGCAGATCCTGCAACGCTAAACCTATCAGGTATCACATTAAAAAATATCCCTTGCCATATACAGGCAAAGATCAGTTCACAACATAGTACTATTGTCACAGCATATTCTTTTTCGTACTGCAGGGCAAAGATCAAAGACACGGTGCCGCAAAACACCAGTGTTGGTAGAACTAAAAGTGACAGGGTAGCATCCAGAAGATTGGCTGGTAATTGCAAACTGGCGAAGCTCGTGGCCACAATTGTTGACTCTAAAATGCCCCATATTCCCATTATAAGGAGCATTAAGCCATAATGGACTTTGCGGATGCGGCGCATGAGAATCGCTGCAGAGGAAGTGCAGATCATAGAAGATAAAGCCAGGGCCGTGCCAATCTGCAATAGCGTAATGAGCGAATAGTAAATACAACAATGTAGGTTAAGTGAATTCCTTGGGTCAACACCATGTCATGGTGTGTACACAACCTGGTCAGCTAACATCCGTTACCTAGGTTACGCTTGGGTTATGAACAATTTCTTCATGAGACTCACCAACATCTCACTGTCAAAGCCCTTTGCCCCTGTCAACAAAGGCGGCCTTGCCATCACAAAGAGGCCGATGGAAGTCAGAACGGCTATGAGCACCGCCATCAGTCCGCATTTCTCTCCCAGGAAGAAGTGTGCCAAAATAACGACGAAAACAGGACTGCAGTATGAGATCACCGTGGCATCTGCCAGGGTCAGGTATTTCAGGGAGTACCATTGAAAAAGGACGGAAGTGCAACCCAGCAAACTTCGGAGCTGTCAATGAACAAAAGTCGTATTCAAAGTCATGGTTGACTCAAGTCAACATCAATGCTTGTTTAAGAGTTCATTTTAGCTGTTACGAGAAACGTTACCGCTACGCACACATTCAATACATTCAGAACGCATTAAGCAATCCACTAAAAGGTAGGAGAACTCACAACATTTACTTTTGCTAATTGCCAATTAAGATCTGCAAACTTTTCACTAAGCCTCTCCTTCAGTAGGATAATCAACCATCTAATGCAAGATCGTGCAAACTTTTTGCTAAGCATGTCCTTCAATAATACATTGAGCCATCTCATGCAAATTCTTCGCAAAAAGTTTGCGATTTCTCGGCTCACTCACCAAAATCCCGAAAAGGTTCAGCAGCTTCCCCTTGTCCCTAAGCGGAAGTATGGACTCAAACACACGTTCTGATTTCCCGTTCCTGATTTTCAAACACAGGAGGAGTATGGCCGCAGGCACTGTCGCTCCACAAATACCGCCAAACAGCCAGGTTCAAAGGGTCATAGGCGTTCAAGAGCCTGACCAGTGCCAAGCTCAAGGAAGCGAAGAAACTAGCACTAGAGCCCGAAGATTATGCCGCCATATTTTCGCCAACCAGTCCGGTTTATGGCTTTACGAGCGGAAGATTTCCTACCTACGATCTTCTCCCAATTCACTTTCCCTTTCAGCCGGCTCGTGTCACAGTATTGCGATTCATCACCTGTCATACGACAGAGCTCTGCTGCAACTGATGGCGAGATGATCAAACTCCCATTCACGGCACATTTCCAGCGGGACTTTCTCTTCGGCCTCACTAAGTCTTGGAACTGGGTGGAGGTGAAAGGGTGTTGGGGTAACACGTGGTTCATCACAACGGATTTCCGGCTTATCATCCTCCAAAATAACGCCTTTTTCCATTAGGGCAAAGTCCTTGGTTATGATGGTAGCCATCATGAGTCTGGAACTGGGTGACTTGAGGAGGGACTAGGACAGATGTTGAGCGGATTTGCATTCTTCACATGGGTGAGGTTCACTGAGGTGAAGTAGACCAGTTTAACGAGGCTCAGAAGGAACAGCCACAAGTCAATTGCACTTTAAGAAAAACACAAAACATGCTCCTCGAATTGAGCTTCTGGAGAACAAGGAATGGCAATCTGGAATACAGAAGTGGGGAAACTGCAGTTTTGATTGGATTTTAAAATTGGAAATCTCTTCACGGTTCAATGGAATTTGGCCATGGGTTACTGAAAGCAAAGCAGAGGTTTGCTGATCACTGCACTTTAATGAAGCCTTCGTTCTGCCAAATCTTACACTGAGGTGAAGTAGACCAGTTTAACGAGGCTCAGAAGGAACAGCCACAAGTCACTTGCACTTTAAGAAAAACACAAAACATGCTTCTTAAATTGAGGTTCTGGAGAACACGGAATGGTAATTTGGAATACAAAAGCTGCAGTTCTGATTGGATTTTAGAATTGGAAATCTCTTCACGGTTCAATGGAATTTGGCCATGGGTTACTGAAAGCAAAGCAGAGGTTTGCTGATCACTGCACTTTAATGAAGCCTTCGTTCTGCCAAATCTTTCATCTCGGCCTGGCCGTTCCTAAGGAAGAACAGACTCTGAAATCAGTTACGAAGGAATAGCATGCTTTGTGAGATAGTTGTCAAGCTGGTTCCAAGGTCATTTGGAACGATGTCTTTGCTTCGGTACAAGATTAGGAGGAAGAATCGCCAGGACTCGGCCTACTCAGCAGAAGCTCACGTCCTAGATTTTTTTTATCTGTGGTGCCAACAGCCGATAGACGTGAGCTTATAATGTGTCGAGCTAATGTGCAACAGGTTGGGGTTCACAGCTTGAGAGCGTGTGATGAGTTTGCAAATGCAGTTATTCGAGACAGAGTGCTGGATCCTGGAGTTTCTAGACTCTCATCTCTGGCTTTGAAGCCTATGAGCTGGGGCTGGGAGGAATCTCATCTTGTTAAAGCCATTGCTTGCAAGAAGTTGAACTCGGTCTTATAGTTTCTAAAAATTGCAGGAATGCCAGCTTCTGATTCTGATTCAAGCTCTTTACTTTCCAACTGTGCAAGACTTCAAGCTGATGCATTCACTGAAACACGTACAGTATGGAAATGATAATAACTTAATTGATTTGCTTAAACTCTGTCAGCCTTTACAATCAATGGTAAATGATCGACGTCCAAAGATTTTTAAGGATGTTTGGTTAACTAATGAAAATTGGTGTTGCAATCATTAAATGTTTCGGACGAATACTGAATCCATTTTGCCGAAATTTGGCCGATTACGAATCAGGGTGTAGCCTTTGGACTTCATGAATCTTTCAAGAAGCTTTCTTCCCCTCCAGGATCCAAGCGTGTTCGATAGCGAAAATCTGTGGAAACAAAGTCTAGGTATCTTCCGACTAACGGTCGTTCACAATCATCAAGTGTCAATTTAGGCTTACTTTGATATTGATGCTGTCAAAGGGTATCGTTCTCAAGACCTTTAACTCGGCCCCTTCGATATCCAAGCTGAAGAAGTCAACGGTTGTTACATTGAGAGCAGATAGGAGGGAAAAGACCGGGAGGCATTTGACGTTAATCTCTTCAATGACCGACTCTGCCCAGTCGTAAGCGTTGTCGTCGCTAAGCATTCGTCCGAGGACGGGAAACTCCTTGTGGAGCTGGAATTTGATCTACGATAGGGTAATTAAAATTGATAGAGAAAAATGCCTTGCTTTTATCCTTTTTTCAATAAAACAAACACGTGCATGCTAATCGGTCGCACCTCTTGAGGCTTTGTGGAGACCGACAAACAAACATTTGACAGCCAGCTTTTTCGGTTCTTCCCACGTAATGACGCGAAGGCGTTCGGATCAGGCTCTGCTAAAAGCCCTGTCCAGCCATGTTCTTTCTCCAATGTTAATGTATTCGACAGGTACTCTCCGTCATGGGCACCCGCTTCCACAAAGAATCCAGGCTGCAAAAAATGAAAACGAGATTCAAGTCCTATGCTGTGTCAATCGTTATCAGGTACTCATTCCGGATCGTAACATAATGCTTGCCCTCCAGACAAAAAGCAAACTGCCGTTGGCTCATCTTTAAGTGTACTGACCAGCATATGTAAAATCTAATGGTATCACTTCATTAGTTACGCCTAATTAGCTCTGTGTTCTTACCTTGTGGTTGGTTGCTTGGAGAACAAAGTCAATTATACCGGGATTCTCCGATGGATTTTTACCAGGCTCCGTCAAATTATAAGGCTGTGTGGAAGGTGGTACCAAGTAACGGGATCTAATGAGATCCAGCAGTCGGGGATCATTATGATCCATAAGAAGTGCTTCACTGAAAGCGAGGTCTACGGCTGCAGTTTCCTTTGGTATACTGACTGTGCTTCCGCTGGGATTGCTAAAAATCACGTTTTCTGAAAAAAAAATCTCCTTTTAATCAATCGTGTTTTATCGCAACGCATTTTCAGCGCCTGGCGCACGTGTCGATCTTTGGTTCCATCAGGTCTTTAGCACAGTGCTGCATCAACCGTTCGTTTCTACCATTCCAGAGATCAAAGTGCTACATTCTGCTCTTCAGATTTACTCACCCTCACATCCATCTGAGGAATCTTTGGGACAGCTACGACTAAATAGGAAGGAGACGTACAGGATTGTAAACACTGCAAATCCGCACAAAAAAGCTGGAGCATGCTGCCTGCCCACCTTCAATTTGCGACAGAAGGCACGGTATCTTAGATTTACTGGAAACTCTTTACTAATTGTGAAAATCTGCCACTTTGTCCTTTGTTTCGAAGAATAAATTTCGTACATTATGAAAATGATCCTAACATACACATCCACCAAAGGAAGTTGCTATACGAATTGCCAGTTTTCACTCAATGCACTCCACTAAACAACAAGGTGATCACAGTTTGAGGTTTCCGAAATCCGAATGATCGATTTGAGGATGGATGTGCTCAGCAAAACTTGTGACTGGCAACTAATTTCAAAAAGTGTATGATCTGCGTATGATGTGTGCCTTCATCTCAGTAACCGTTAGCAGGGTAAACTTCAAAACTCCTTTGCGACTCTTCCTGATCAAATCCATCAAGCAGGCCATTTGGTAAAATACAACGACAAGGACCCTCATTCGATACCTCCTCCCCACCATTCTTTACAGTCAATGACTGCAAAACCAGAGTAAGTGACAAATTCACACCTGTGAGCCAATTTCACGGACCGTTGATCCCGGTATAGAAAGACGCTTCTGTATTGTATTTGCTCGTAGTCTCGTATACATTGTTGTGCGCAGCTGTTGTGCAAAAGTTACCCTGACACATCATGATGGTAGGGGTAAGGCTCACTTGCTTCAAAACTTCCGCATAGAGTTCGTCAAATCCCCTCGTGAAAACAGGTGGGGACAGCTGTAAAATACCGATTTTACCTGATTTTTTCCTGTCACAAAGGTAAGGAACTTTACCAAGGCAATCAGCAATTCTGAAGCACGGCTGCTTCATCATTAGGACTACTGCAAGTGCCATCTACCGTGGGTTACCCAAACCGTTGATTTTCTACGTTCAGTTCCAACACAAATTACGCTGAGGCCTGTCATTTCTGAACGTTATGACCGAAGGAATCTTCCCTGGCGATAGTGAATCTTCTTCAGATTTACTTCATTAATCTCATGAGTCTCATTACAGTCTAACTGCAGTTTGAGCTAAGGGTACTGTAACGAAGAGCTCAAGTTCCGAAAGCATGAAACTAAAAACTCATTAATCTTTGTTTGCTAAAAAATTTGCCATTTTGACCTCTTTTCCCTCCCAAATATGCAAATGTAGCTACACACCAACACCTAGCAAATACCTAGTAAATCATGCGTAGATTCCTAGCAGTTCATAAGTACGAAAACCTCCATTTTTTCTACAAGCCCCAGAGAATTAAGTACTAAGGTGTTGTAAAAACATTTTCCTATTACTGACTTGTACCAAACCTCCTTGGAATTCCGAGCAAGTGAACAGCCTGACGAGGGCTTTGCATACACGACTACATCATGGAATAAAACCCGTGAAGGAAGATGTAAGACACGTAAACCACGTTCAAGAAATTACTATTGCCAATACTCGCGTAGCCAAAAGTCGCTCATGTTTCTTTGACAGGATGAAAATATGAGCGCTGTAATTATGATTTATGAGCCACCAAGAGGGAAGTACTCAATATCTTTAAATATCCCATGCCGAATGGAAATTGCGTAGTGCAGATCATCCGTATTATTTCAAGGGATTTTTGTAGTTTGTTATACGCCAATCGGAAACCAGACCGCCGATCCCATCTCACCCTGTCGTTGGTCTGGTGCTCCTCCGCCACATTGGAAGACCAAGGAGACCAAAAACCTTGCAATTTTCAACCCGCTTCCATGGAAATGGACTGCATGGCTGAACATGACGTGGCTACATGGCATCAGAACCGCATATTTTCTGTCATGCCGAAACTCTTATGTACATTCCGGTGATTTATGACCCTGGTGGCTTCCATCCATTTGATCTGAACAGTTGGAGAAAAATTCAAGCAGAATACCCAATGAGTACGGGGATTGAAATGAAACCATGTGAAAGAAACTCAATGTCTTGGCTACTTGGCTTCGGCCCCTGCAAGATCGGCCACGAAAACTTTTGGATCACACAAGACCTCAAACTAAGCCTTGCCAGTCTTAGGAGAATCAACGCAACTTGTGCACATTTTGACCATGGCCAATCATCAGCCCCTGGGTATGGCCTTATCAGTCACCTGTTTAATTGACCGGTGTAAAAAATGACTTGGACGAGATTCGGGAATTTCCCACAGGTGTCACACAGCAACTCCCGTAACTATGACGACCAGTACTTGAGCAGCAGCCAGTTTTCCAATTTTTCTCACCTGTACAAAGATGAGCAACCTTTTATTCATCTAATCAGCTTGGTAATTGACATAATTGCGTGCGTACAAGCGTAACACTTGAGCTGATACCATTAAACTACGGTAAACCAGAAAAGGTAAGCTTTCTGGTCATCATCTAAATGTACGGGAATGATTTGGGCATGAATCTTGTTCTTCTCCAAATCTTTATCAGGTCTTGCTCTAATTGAAAGCGGACGACTATTGGATTAAGGCGTGGAATGATGGTCGGTGTGGGCTTTGTTACTTGCCCAAGAGGAAATGATAAGAAAAGTTCATCTCCTTCTCCATGTACCACCATACAGTTTCATTTGAGGTTTTCTTTTCAGGGGGAGAAGAGGATCAGCTTCCCACAATTTGTAAGCCGGGAAAGGAAACGCTTATCGTTGTCAATTGCTCCCAGTGTGGCTCAATCCGTTTATCCTTTAGGAGACGTAATCATTTCTTCTCGCCTTCCCCACCCAATTTATCTAATTGAAGGACTGGAACAAAGAATTTTCTCTTGTCACCTTATCTCCTTTTTTTGTCTCCGAAGTCCACCTCAGCTCTTCCGTTCCGCTTCATCCTTTTCACAGTCTCCGTCTACATCCGCTCTTCTTCCTTTTTCCTCATTCCTTATTCGGGGCTCAGACAGTGCTTCTGTCAAGTTCAGTGCGATCCCGAATGTCAGTCAGCTGGATGCTACCACTGCAATCTCCAATGCTGAGCTTCTACCACTTGAAAGATGCAGTTTTTTGAGTGCCGTGGAATCAACTTCGGGAAGAAGATCACCAAATGTACGGAATTGTTCAGCCATTTTGCACACCCCAGGCTGTTTTTCTCTTGCATTTGAGTGAAAATTCCTGATTTCAAGTAATCTTGCGTTCACACCCATATAACAGTGGGATTGAATCATGGCCGTTGCCATAGGAAACGGAAATCCCGAAACTAAATGACCAAAACTACAAATTCCTTCAGATAACAAACTGCTTCCAGCTGGAAGCCAAGGAACAAGATGCCACCAAGATAAGAGCAACATGAAGGTACAAAGTAAATTAAGATTTTCAATCCGATAGCCACAAAAGATAGTGTCCAACATGAGGATGCCGGGCTAGCCGTCCACGAGCTGGTGTTTTCTACTATAAGGCTATGAGACAAAATCCAAATTGAGGTTCGCCTCAGGCTTTCCTTGCATATAATGTATGACTGGGTTAGAGCTTTTGAAGCTTCTGAGAGAGTCACACGTACAACTTAACCTAACAGTTTACACATCTCGGGTAACAAATCTCCTGTCAGCTGACAATTATGGCGTTGGAAAACAAACTGGAAAGAGCTTTGGTCTCACTGATAACACATATCGGGTCATTTTTACGAGCGGAACAGTGACCAAGTTGTGTTCCTCGCATTGCTTGTTGTTGTTCGGAAACTGAGTCAGAGAGCAGGATGAAAAAAAATAAAAAGTTTCTCAAATTAACAAGTGCTGGATCTACTTAAACGGTTCACAGGAGGAGGGCAGAGACGAGACTTTTGCTGTAAATTAAAAAGTTTCCGGGTTGAAACAAAAAAGAACAGGTGGAAAGAAGCCGAAGCAGTGGCCAGCTTCCTAGAACTTGCGCTGCACCTGGAGCCATGGAAACAGCACTTTGTTCTCGTAGTCTGCAATTTCGGCCTGAGGTTTGGCCTGAATGCATCGTTTCGGCGAACGGTCACCATTAAATTCTACCGAGCAGGTAGATAACAATACCCAATTAAGAGGAAATGATCCAGATGAAAAATGCACACCAGATGGTAATTATCAGGTGTAGTTTTGAATCCTGGAGGACAACAGCGGCCCAAGTCCAAAGGGCGATGACGTTCACCAGCCGATGCAGAACTAAATGTAATGGCTTTGCCCACAAAGCTCTCGTTCTCAGTTCCAGGGTTTATGCACAGTAAAGGCAAGAGATGCATGTTGACACGGGGAAGGAGCCTGCACTTGGAAGATCAAATGCATAGGATTTGGAATCAATAGAGGTCTTGTCCGCAGGTAAAAATCAATTGGGTTTGGGAACGTTTCTCCCTCTCATCCGCTCTGTTTTTCCACAGGAAAGATCCACTTCCCGCCTCGGTGATTTCAGCCGGGATGATCTTTTTCTTAGGGCGAGAGCTTGCACTTGGCTCAAAATACATTTATTTTATGTGCGTGTCCGGGGAACTCCGGTACCTCCCTCTCGATTTCCCATTTCTCTCGGAGCAAACCTCCCTTTCAGTCCATGATACACATGGAGCTTTCCCGACCGTCTTCTCAAAGGAGAGTTGAACTCTTACGGAGGCACAGAGACGCAAAAGCGAGTATACTCTTTCCAATCCCTAATTCATCTTCAGTCGTGTTCAAGACTTTCACAGAGGAGGGTCATGCTGCTCGGGTTTTCGGTGAATTGACAATGCTACAGTGTTTCGGTTCATTTCCAAGGAAAGTTGCAATACGAACACCGGAAACGGAAATAGTGTACACCAAACTGTGAGCTCAAGGCTGTGAATTAAATCGGTGACGACAGAGTTGCTCGTATTTGTAATCTGCAACTCAACACTTCGATGCAATAACGTTAATCAATCCCTGATTGTCTTTGAACTATCACGTGTACAGAAAAGGCCATTAGTTTCCTTTGACTGTGTACTTGGTATTGACAAAAGTCTCATAATTTCAACAGCCTCGTGGTGTTGATTTAAGGAGCTGGCATTTCACATTGAATTCATCACCATACCCAAGTCAGCCTCATCTTCAATCCTGATTCTTCTCCAGCCCTGATTATCCAAAGCTCGGAAGCAAATAAATTGAAGAGAGACGCCTGTCGTCACGTTGAACATTGTAAGTTGGACTTGCTTAGTAACTATTTTCCGGCAGCCAGCTGTCTATTTGCTAAGATTCGATCTGGTGTAATAGAAAGAGTGGAATGAAATCATTAAGACAAGATAAACGAAGGCGATATTTCATCTGTGAAACGGCCGAGTCGTTGTCACTATCTGGATTTGCTCTCGCTCTCTGCAGCTTTTCAATCCTTCAGCTTTGTAGTATAGACAGACTGCTGACGTTCTCAGACACGAGGCAAAGAAGCCGAGACTTGCTTACAAGTGTAGATCCGAGCTCCAGAAACGAATTTCAACCTTTGTTCTGTCAATACAAATACTAACGACTCACTCTGAGCTTCAAGTTAGTTGCTGGAAGGATCCTTTGGTTGCTTACTGAACGACTCTGTTGATTCTTCAGGTTGGATCTATGGAGCTGAGCAGACAGTCAGAATGACATATTGAAGCGTGGATTGTGAACGATCATCGTCATAAATTACGAGAGAAAATTGGGCTCACAGCAAGCTTGCTTGAACCTGAGGTTGGTGGAAAGGTCTAAACAGTCGATGTTCCAGCGTTGCTGCAACCCTCGTCTGGAAGATAAATTGCAAGGGCTTCACTTTCTCTTTCTCATCCTCTTATGTGCGAACAGGTAGTGCGTCTGTGTGTGTATGTGTAAATCGGATTTGTGAACACTTAAACTTAAGTCTGTTCATCTATATGGACTTGAATGATTGGTAAAACCCGTGCTACAACTAAAGTAGCTTGTACAGTGACGCATCTTGAGACTACAAAACGTAGTGAACATACAATTACATGTTATTAAACTTTAGTGCAAACTCTGTGCAAACAGGAGTGTAGGCCTTAGTGTAGCAAAGCCACGATGCTCTTTCTCCTACCCTCAGGGCAGACAAGGCAAAGCTATCTGTGAAACCAGGAGTTCAAAGATCATTTGCACTTTGATACTTGGACTGCATCGGAAGATTATTTCGTCAAAAGTCAAACACAGACACGGCTTCATGTCAACTACCACACTGACGAACAAGTTGTTACAGTTGGTGAGTTACGTGCTGGTGCCGAGGAGCAGGACGTGAATCTTGGCATTGAGCTGAAAATCTGAAGCGTCAAGAGATCAAGCCCTGGAGCGGAATCTGTTTTGTAAGGCTGTCAATTCTCCAGGACATTAGTACACATTAGAGGCAACAAAGGGCACGGATAAAGCACAAAGGCACTTGTTACAGTAAACTTGCTATGTTCTGACTCCTAGTGTGTGGTGAACAAGAAACGATTGAGTGTGTCATTGAGCCTTTGAAGAAATGAGGAAGACGTCTACGTTATGGTGAATAAGAGGCGGGAGAACTTTTGGAACTGTGAAGATCATCCTGAATTGTTGTGGATTTGAACCTCGAGTGTGTTAATGCTCACAGGCTGAACGGTGTAGTCTGCTGACTGAGCCAGTGCTATTGAATAATACGAAGGATTTGGTCCTCTGACAAGGATTAACGGAGCGGATGCTTTCCAGCTTAGGATACGCTAGGTAAGAACTCAACCGAGCTTGAATTTCAACCCTTTGCCTTTAAGATGTCATCATTAGTTTTCGCCACCCTCCGTGACATGAGCATGTGGTGGGGCTCGTATGAGATTAGGGCGGAAGAATTCCTGCATCTAAGTTAGCTTTTAGTCATGTCAGCAAAACTGTTTCTTGAGAAAGTACCGTTAGAAGTGTTTCAGCAATTGTATCCAAACGCTAGCTCGGTTCCCATGGAAACCAAGCACGCACAAGCGGAAGGGGGGCAGGACAAAGGGTCAGAGGACACTTTACGCAGGAGTGACACCCTCTTCGTGTAATGCACAATGATGAATATCAAGGATGACCTTCGGACTGGAGCTTTTAGCCATGCTATTTGTCCTTGTGGCTCCTAGGTCGAGGGCTCTTGAGACTGAAATCTCAGCTTATGTGAATAAACAACTTTATGTGAACTCCAAAGTAGAGAATTGGAAAAACATTCCCCGTTTTACCCGCATTTTAGACTGGGAATGTACACCTACTCTGATGCGTATCAACCCCGAGAGGACGATTCCTCTCCCGCATATTTTTCATGTGTCGGCGACAATTTAAGTCCTAGGTTGGACCTGCCACTTTATCAAAGTTTACTTTTACAATATGAAGCTTTCAACCCGGTGGGTGTCATACCGTAAAGTTGTCAATAAAGCCGACAGTGAAGGTGACAACTTTTACAGTGTATAATATTACCGTGTCTGGCTCCCTGCCCTGCCTGTTTATGTCCCTCGACTTTGTGGATTCAGCCGGAGTGGCGTGCCACTCCGATATGGTCGAATTGCCTGGCAGGAACGCCCGCATCTGAAATATTTTCACCGAGCACTTTTCACTTATTTCCCCACTTCGGAAGAAGCCAAAGCGGCTAAATTCCGGCAGACAGGCGGGTAATACAACACAGCGGAACAGGGAGAGCAGAACGGGACCTACCCTCCCTCATGTATTTAATTCCTCTTCTTCTTCTTCTTCCCTCTCTTCATCTTAGTACCTGTCCCTTACGGTTTTGTTGTAGTGAGTAGTGTGAAACTAAAATACCCGGAACGGAACGCTACCCGGCTGTGAAATGCCCGGGTATCACATCACCTCCCGTGCCAAGGTTGTATACTTTCCTTTTTACCTAACACTCGCACTCCTGACTCTCGTACTTTACCATACGTCACCTTTAGTTTACACTCGGGAAGGAAGGAAACTAGCGGTAATGCTTCTAGAAGAACATGCACTTTCTCTTCCAGTCGTCTCGTCTCAGTAAATCTCACTTGTCATTGATGCATTATGTTCGCCTTACCGGATGACTTTTTGCATGCACTAATTCCTGGTAAAAAATGACCAAACTTCCAGTCTTAAGTGCTGAG
>VRMD01001427.1:0-17105 GCA_009872375.1 Sminthurides bifidus
GCTCGAGCCTAAGTGCGAAGAATAAATCTCAAGGCGGGACCAAGCTAATGTTGCTGAATTGACAATTTGTCCTGGCTGTCAACAGACTTTAAAAGAAGAAAAGTTTCGAGAAAAGAACAAACGCAGTCTTTGCAAATAAAAGAGGCAGAACTCTTGTTGCAAAGCTTACAGCCTAACGGCTATACAACAGTGACATGATCTTCTACAGTAAAGTCGTTAGCTATGCAACTTGCGAGGCTTAAGCACCGTCTTATGATGTAGACGCTTGAACAGGAGGAGGCAGCCGTTATTATCAATTCCAGTAATTGAATGTACATTAATTACGCTCTGTCCTGTTATCTGCAGTTGGAAGTTCGCAGCTACTTTCTACTGCAGAATAGACTTGAGCCTCGCAAGTCGCAGCTTCTGTTGCGGATGCAACAACGCTGATAAGATTTCAGGGTCACTGTAAGCGCAGCAATGAGAGCGAAAACTCATGTGAGCATATTATCGGATACTACGAGATTAAGATTGCAGTTTAGTGTTATGGCAAATCCATTGTGCATGCACGAATCTAGTTTGCATGTTTTAAACGCTCATGTGTGTTTGATTCTAGGAGTAAACGAATACACGAGTATGCAATGTCCGTCGAGTCAAACGTTTTATTTGCATGTGTACCATGTACACACTTGGTTGTTAGATATGCTAAAGCCGGTGGATTGGACATGAATGGCATCAAGTGAAACTTGACTCTCTTGATCTTGTAGGTCGACAAATGTTTAACGTATACAAAGTGTATTGACTGACTGTGACTAATTCTCAAGTTTACGGGTTGAGTTATGGGTGAAGGAAGACCGAATAAAATGAAACTGATAGCTGCTGAGGTATTTTCAAATAAGAGTTTAGCTATTCAGAGCCAAGTGATTGCTCTAGGGCCGTTCATAATGCTCTAAGGTGCAGGTGGCGAGTTAACGTTGATTCTTTCAGTTATATGCTGATTTGCACCGTGCGAAAGTGAAACCAACCGAAGTTTAGCAGATAAGGGCGGAAAATCACGTGGTCTGGTCCTCAAATAAACGTTTCTTCGATTCCTGGTTTACAACCAAATGTCCATTTAGTGCAAGGCAAAGTAGTGGCTCCCAGAGGCAGAAACGTAAGGTTGCGAACTCGTAGAGGCGTTTCTGGGCTAGTTGCGAGAAACCTAATCTGTACTATGGAAGGAGCAGGTAGGAAACGGAAGTAAAGATAGGTTTGCCTTGTGCGTTCGAATTTCCACGTGGTAGTAGCAGTGGCAATGGGTACTTCCTATTCAGCTGTCAAATTAGCACAGATTACAGGTGAAACGACTTCTCGAAAAAAGCAAACATTGAGCAGGGTCGAAAACATCAAATTTAAGAGTTCGCAAAGAAGATATCGACCATTCAGGTATTAGCTCCGAGTTGTTTTGTTTGGAAGACATGCCTTTAAGGGTCATTATGGGAGCAAGGTGTAATGTGGCAGTGGCTGCGAGCAGTAGCAGAAATGGTAATTAAATTCCCTCAGAAGGCTCTACTCTCCTGTTAATCAGCTCTTAAGGTTAGTATTGATTGCAACCTTCAGTCTTTGCTTCGGCTGTCCGGAATGAACCACCAGAGCTTGTTGAGATAGCGTAATACGTCGATGATAATGAATTTTGTTCCTTTTGACCGTCGAGTTATTGCTCTTGTCTGTTTTGAGAGTTGAGCCTTGTGTTGCCACTCAATATCGGCTTTGGTCTTTCGTTTGTCTGTGCCCTTAGTCTGGAGGTGTCAATTTCTTTGGGTCAGTAAATCAGTAATGATATTCCTTCGGCTTTGAATCTCCTTTTAAGTTTTATGAGACTGCTGACCTTGTGACTCTCAGACTTAGTGCTGATTTGAGCTGTAGTAGCTAAATAGGAGTATTGGGCAGAATTGTAGACTGTGGTTTTGTAATTGATGGACCAGTACAAAAAGTTGTTTGTAAAGTTCTGCAAACTGTTATTTTTGGAAAGTCCGCGAATCGGACTAGGAATTCAAGGGAACGTGAGGGTTCTTGTTCTTTGTCTTGAGGAACATGTCTGGTAAAGCATGGTGTTTTTCTCATGATTAAAATGCATTGTTGCATTATGCTTCGCGTACTGTTATTTTCAGGAACTGCCTTTGTGTAAGGGGGAGAGGTATAAAAAGTGATTTCTTTTGTATCGGCTTCCAGAAGCACCAATATAAAATTGCAGCCATGTACATCGAAGAAACAAAGATGGTGCCCTAATAATGAAAAGATCAATGTTAATTTAAGAAGCGATGAATTTTAACTATAGAACTCATGATCGACATTTTGGGCCTGCAAATTAAGATGGATTGCAACTTGAAAACAACACTTCTTCCGCTTTTCCTTTCACTTCATTCAGCGCACGTAGCATACTTAAGTCACCTGTGCTTGTTACAATGCACCTTGTACTCCGTCCTGTTGTTACCTTGCCAGCGTCATCAGCCAAGGTCACGAAGCTGTACGCTGTCCAACTGCACGGACGCTGCCACGTCACAGAGGCCAAGCCTGCCTCCCGGCAGTAGCCTCCTGTTGCCTTCAATCTCTCCAAAGCATGTGCGAATTCTGGGGAGCAACTTAAACATCATACTATCGTACATACGCATGCACTAACTCAGGTGTTGACTGAATCTGATTCTTAATCAAAGGTCGTATTTTACACCTGCTGCTCTCCTGGTGTGGTCGCAAATTAACAGCTGGTTATTTTCTGCTTTAATTAACACAAAAACTCGTCCGGCACGTGTGAACCCAAGTTACAGCTACATATCCCGTAACTACCTGAGCTAATTTGAAGAAAAAATCCTCAACTGACAGATCTTAATTACCATGAAATGCGAGCATTTGTTCAGATGGGCAAAATACAACCTCTCGATTGATGTTAATTTATAACGATCATTATTTACGGCGACTTGTCCATCAGAAATCAGAATAGTTAGAGTATTAAAATTCAGGATTTCGATCCATTTGAAGGTAGCGGTATGGCAAAAACATAGCAGCGTTGCGTTACTATGCAGAACAAAGCCTTGTTTATGGAGCTGAAACATGGAATATGTAACTCGGTTACAACGTTCGTAGATAACTGATAAAACGTATTATTAGAGCACGAATTACAATTTAGCCATCACGCTCTTCATCCTGATCCTCAACAAAGAAAAATGGACAGTTTATAGTTTATCCATGATGTAGGACAGGCGAGGGAAATTAAATGTCGGTCTTGTTTTTATTTTCCTCGAAGTTTTCAGACATTCATCTGCCCAGATTGCGGTTTGGCCAAGCAGTATTTCGATTAGTGTAGCCTCAAGTGTGAAACTTTCAGCTCCCAATCACGGTACAAGTTTAATCCCAAGGACATAGGTGCGATTAATATCGCCGACGGAGCGTAATCATAATAAATACTTGAATCGCTCTTCCTCTTCTGCTTTGAACGCCGTAAGGAATTTGGACCATGAAAAAGTTTTTCCTACTTAATTTACTGCGACCTTGGATGTCGTGATGCACTTTTGTAGATTTTCAGACTTTACCTGGGAAATTTCGCGAGCTGAGGAATCATCCAGAGCATACGTGCGGAATGAGAGGGTGTAATTAAGGAACCTGGTGAATGTTTCCATAAGTTGTCAAATATTGTTTATATGCACTACTTTTCTACGCTCCTTGCTCGAGTTTTGGTTCTCCACAACTAGTAGGATAAACTTAACTTGGGGCGTTTATTATGGACGGTGGGGAGAGGGAGCGAGACAACAAATCGTTTTGTTGCAATTCCAAGATCGTGCCTTTTATAATCACGGATAAGTACAGAATGCCCAGTACGTGTACGACATGAAAGGATGGTAATGAAGAGTTAATGTAATTATAGCTTGTGTGGTAGCTGATTTAAGTGGCATCATCCATGATGAGCAATGGGCAATGGACATTATTGCATGCAATAATCGAGCTGTTTGCGTTGCATGATGGTGCTACGATAGCAATAAAACTTAAATATAAAGATCATGTAATAACTGATAGCTTGCTTACCGTCGAGACTGCAAGGGCAAGTTTGATCAAGTTCCGTGCCGAATGTTGTTTAGCGATGCAGTAATTGTGCTGATTTTCCGTAAATGTGCAAACTTTGAGGTGGTCAGGCACGAAAGATGTAATGGAAGAATGTAAGTGCAAAAAAAGGAAGGTGGTGCATCATTGAGACTACGTTTGAATGGAAAGCAACCAGTCAACAAGGGTGGTTTGAAGCTCACAGGGTCAAGAGGATGTATTAAGTCTCGGCAGTTTGCACGTCATTTTACGATCTATTAATTTCCGTATTATCAGAAAAACCTAGCTTCATACTCCATGCCCTGTTCTAAAAAATTGTAAGAACACTTGAAAAATCAAAATATCATAAGTTGTTTTGGTCCATAGCTCCACATGAGTCTTTCAATTACAGAAATCAATAACATGTCATCTTCTCGTCATTGTCTTTTAAAAAATGTAGCACAGGCAGAGTACAGGGCATGGAAGCTACACCTTCGATTCCATTTGGATCAGGCTGCTCCAATCTGCAAATGTTAATATTTCATTTCGACTTCACACAAATTTGTTCGTCAGTGCGGAACTACATAATGATGTTTTGATAGTTCTTATTCTTTTAGCTTCATGGCAGGGCAGAAGAACTGCTTTTCGCACATTAGCGCAGCTTGCGTTCCATTGATGGACGGTAGGCTAGGCAGTGAAAAATCATTCGCACTTTTTTGCTCAGATCTTCTTCCTCCTCCATGATTGAAGTTCATTTCCATAAAGAGAGCAACTGGTAGCCCAGAGCAATCTTCTATTTCCCTGCAAATTTGCATTGTAATGTAGTGTTTCTGCTACCGCAACTATAAGCTGGCCTGACCACATCAGCGGCATTTCCACCTTTTGGATGCATGTCGTTGATGGTCGTTGTCCGCCGGCCCGTGAGACACAGTTAGAGATTAGAGATCCACCACTGTCACTTTCAACGAAGCAGTCAACTTTTTTCGCATGCCGAGCCAGTGAAGCAAGTTTTTTTGCACCTTTTGGCACAACAAAAGTGCAAGTTTCCCAAAGGTCGTCCAGTTTCCCGTTTTAATGAATGCGGTTTCATCTTTGTTAGTTTCGGAATCTCCACCCCCGATTGAAGATGTAACGCGATTTCGCTATTGATTATGCATGGAAATTAATAGATTTACTTTTCTGCCAGCTACGAAGTACTAGTATGTACACTGTATTTAGTTGAGACGAAGGAAATTACGAGGAAACAACACGGTAGCAATGCAATCCTTCATCAAGAGTCAAGGGTATAACACATGCTCTCTTAGGATTGGTTGCTCCAGCAGCCCAGTTTTGTAGATAGACATTTACTGTTTCTCCAGGATTTTATGGAACAAGTTATCCAAAAATAACTTAAAACACATCATTAGCAAGCTGTTGCGATGGATTCACTGATGAGTGACATGACAACTGCGTTATTTCGCCTTAGATAAATTAGCTGATAAGTTTCATGATGACTAGAATAACTTCAGCTGATAAGTGGACGAATGTCAGTGCATTGACGTTCGTCCAGTCATCAGCTGTTTTTTTGTAAAAACTTTATGTTAACTATAGCAAGACGGTAGTTGTTCCGGATAACTTTGATCGATCGCACACGTGGTTATGGTTTAGTAAATCACTGAAAAACCAAAATTTTATTCGAAAGAATAGACGCAGTTGTATAAAGTATTGTGGTAATAACATTACATCGTTGTCATGAGGAAGAGGCATCGTAGCATTAATTGTCTTTCATGAATTATTTAATGAGGAAAAGTTAGCGCTAATTGTCACTCATCCTTTAATTTTTTGGTGAAGAATTATGGCATTAATCGTGTTACTTTAGCTCAAAAGTGCATTTATCTCATAAATATGCAGTAATGCACCTCTGATCCCCTCCAGTCCACTTGCATTTAGTGCATTCCTCTATTCTGTATGCGGAATGCAATTCTTTAGGCCGGGAAGTCAAAGGTATTTAATAATTCATTAATCTTGGCACTTGGCGGAACTGTAAATATTTTTTTGCTCATTTATTATCTTTTTCTCTGCGTTTGCTCGTAAATTAAGACGTAGGCATCGGACGGGTTATTGCTATTATGTGTTAGATGCTCCACATGACTTCCAACAGTTAGAATCTAATGCTGTTAGTACATTAGTTACCTGGAATGATTTAGGATTTAGAACAATTGCAGAGTAACAGAGTGTAATTTCAGTCACATGAGCACAAATCACGTATTCATCAATTTAGCTTTACGTTTAGCCCAGCCTCCACTCTCTCTAAAGGAGCACTATACTTGGCTTCTACTAACGATTAATTAATTGAGGTTGGGCCAAGTCGTGCGGAGCATGAGCCGTGCCAAATTGTAATTATGCAATAATTATAGCAACTTTCAGTTGATGAACATTGCTCCGTTTGTGGTGAATGAATGAAGGCTTCGAGCCGAAGTGCACTTCGAAGTTCACAATTTGTAGCACATGCAATTATGGCTTCTTAGTATGGCTCCTATTAAAAAAGTTTATTTTGACCGATGCAACATCCCTTCTCGGTATTTCTGTCTATGCTAATTGTCGTGCACCTTGCTAAGGTACTTATGCGGATGCCTTATCACGTTAGGCTAAGAATTATAACTTATAACGATGGAAGATATGAAACTTATATTTCTTATGTTTGAAAATACTTCATTTTTACATAATGATTCAAGACGTCAATAGACGGTCTCAAGGCAACTGTAACAGACTTACACAATTAATTTTTGTTGCCTGTATGCAGAAGCATCAGCAGATTCGGTTTGGGTCGTAACAAGTTTTATTGAAAGTGTACAGTTATTTGTTTGTAGCCAAAGACTACTTTTACAGGAGCCATTAATACTCTCGTGATTAACAAACATGTAAGAGGAATCGGAGGAATCTGGCAGAATGAGTTTAATGTGTTAGTAAAGTGAAAAATCGTCGGCTTACATGTGACGAGCGCGTGCATTTCTCGTCAAGACTGTGAGAGGCAGGCGATATGAAACACGAACCACCTCAGGATTTTTTCATCAGAAGCAAGTCTGCAAATTTATGCATCCTTCATGTCTTAATCACTTTTCATTTGATTCTTTTCATAAGCTGGGGAGGGGAGAAGATAAGGGTGTGTTACATTCGCGTAAAATGGCGAATACTCTCTCCACAGGTAGGCGCTCAAAGCAACTGTAAGTTTATGGATCAAGTTGAAGTTCAGGTGTGTTACCTTACCAACATTAGCCGCTCTGATAGGATGCGAAACTATGGAAATCAATCAAATGAAAGCTTGTGTAAATATTCTTTCCAGTCAAAAAATTCAACTTGCACAGTAATTGCGCTAAAATTAATTCAAATCGATCAACTTTTTCTGTCAGGTAAACGGGCTGGAATTCAAAGCCAAAAGCAGAGGTAGGGAGTTGATTCTCTTGAAGCTTAAGTAACAGAAGAACGAAATCGCTGTACTGGTTTTTGTCCATGGTTTCTCTCCCCTGATCCCCAAACAAGGTTTAGACTGGCGGATCTGCTCCTATCATTAAAGCTGTGCTACTATCACTACACTTTGGTTGAGTAGGAGGAATTTTCAAGCAATTCAAGTATTTATGCTTGGTATTGGTACTAATAACACCGTGTTTTGGTTCAGTTCGCTGGAACCAATCTGTTACGCGATCAGTAGTACAAAAAGACATGCTCTCTCCAATGATTAGAAATTGCAAAAAACAAGATCACGTAAGGTGCAACAATTCCAGCAAATTCTCGTTTAGAGGTAAAACATTTTCTTCTGTGCAACACAAAGCGACTAATCAGTGCAAATTGCAAGCGATCTGTGATCTGAAAATGAAGCAGGAGTTTGGGGCATTTTTATCAATTGTTGCAATTGAATTGCACGGAATTGTGTGTTGCATGTCGACACCCTCATCACCATTATCAACTACTATCGACCTTGAGAGAATCTCTGGAAGGTGTGCATTAATTGCATGGATTTGCACCTTTCGAGGTGTGTTACTTTTACTTTTGGAGCTGCATTCCAACTGTAAGCTGGCTTCGTGGCTTGACTCACCGCCTCTTGATGTCCTGATTTACAGCATTGCGTTTGATGGTGGGATATAACCAGAAATGCAGATTCGGAAAAGCCATCAAAAGTGCCTTTTATGCTCCTTAATGGCCGCTGAAGTGCATGAAACAAAAGGGAATGGCCTCAAGTAATGCTAATGAGGAGAGGATTGAATCGATCAAGCGCAACCCATGCGAAGTCGTAATGACCATGATGTCGTGGCAAAAAGTTGCTAATTTCTAATTGCTCTTCAGCATAGTGCCTTGAATTACTGGAAAGAATGAAAAGGGTGTAGATAGAAACACATACGCTTGGTCTCTTTAAAACTTTGTGCAAATATTGTGAAACAATGTACTTTTTAGACACCGTTAATTCAGCTCATTACACAGACGGTACATTGATGATCTCATGACCATGCAACAAGTTATTTGTCAGCAAGTTACGCATCCTGGAACTGTTGCTGGAGATTATGCCTCAACTTCAGCCTGCTTAAGGCTCAGGATTGGATTGCAATTGCAGGCATAAGCAATTTGAACCAACGGGGAAGAAGAAGCAATGGCGAATCATGAACAAAAGGCCAAAATTGTGATTGCAGCAATCAGTGCACATCTTCTTTGATCTGCATTCGGGAAGAAACCTTCCATCTTCTTTAACTCTTTAAGGAATCGACTTGAAGCGCTTAATGAAAGAAGCGAGTCGTGTTATGATCGCATTAGCGTGTTTCAGCACATTCCTTGATTTCATTGGGTGGAGCTGGTTTTGCAGTGCTTGTGCTGGATGAATTTTTCTCTAAATTTGCATACAAACGCGTTCACCTCGAGTATTTTTGTATTCTGGACTGGAATGAACGCAGCCCCGCCAAACGCTCAATGACCAGTCAAGTGGGCAACCTACATTTAAAAGCTCCATTTTGCGGCTGAATCTTGCGCAGCTTGCAGCCGGGGTGAATATTCCAGTTTTTTTACCCAGATTCTCAATATTTTGTTGAATAATTGTAGACCTCTTTCACTTAACTGGTAAGCTTGCGGCAAGTTTTCTGTTTCTGCCAACGGGCTTGATTCATGTAGCAGGAGATGAAGATGAAATAAGATCAAAAAATCCATCACTGGGTGTTTGATAAATGACAGTGCCAGATGCCACAAAAGAGTTCCGATGACCATGTCATCTTATTTGTATTTCTGCACACCCAACAAAACCCAATTACGGTTGAGCCACTATAGGCGGTTGCGCTTACGAGGTGAGGTAAAATCGTCAAAGATCGTCAAAGGAAATCATAGCTGTGGTGTGCCAACTGCAGTAGTCATGTAACGTTTCAAAGTTTAAGTTGTAACAGATGAGAGTAGCAGAGAGACTGATGAATCAAGCCGGTGAATTATCATTACGAAACTGACAGTTGTACAAATGCAATTTGCTGCAGCTGCAGTTGGACTTGGTGCCGTGCTACGTTTGGCACTTGGGTTGGGACGTTGAGAACTTGGAAGTTTGAACAGGGCTGTGAGTAACTCTTGTGAGATGCAGTTTAAGAATGAGTTGTGCAAATGGGAAAAAGACAGCAGAGATGTGCGTAATGGGTGCTGTCAGCATAAAATTTCTCAGGTTAGGAGAGGATCATGCAACTAATGCGTTGCGGCCACAAGAAGGGTGCCTTCTCCGCATGGTGCGGCACGGTAAAGCTGGATTGGATTGACATGGAAAGGTTGTCTGTTTGACGTGGATTTTAGGTGAAACAATTGAATCGGCAATGACCCCACGGGGAGCTTTAAAGAGAATTCTCAGCGATGTCGCAATCCACCAAAAGGCTTTTCATAATTGGTCCTGCTCAAAGGAAACAAGTTGAACAAGCTGAGAGCATATAGCATATTCCATATATTTTTACCATAAAAGGGCGATACCCAATGGCGACTCGCAAGATTGCAAACGCGGAAAGTTTTCAACAGCCATCCGGCCAGCTGTGGTCTAATCTTGCCTTTTGCGTGTGCCTCCTGAGCTGGTCTTTGCTCTTTGCTAATTTGGTCGCGCTCACGACTGGCCTAAGGTCGGGCTTAGGCTTGTGAGAGTTTTCCTGTCAGCTGTTATATAACGCCTCGGCAGGAGTAAATTACATGTACAGTTTGTATGGACGAGGTGGTAAGTATGGCCGACGACGGGCATGCATACAGGAGGGAAGACGGTCTGTGATCTTGCGGTGTTTTGGGTTGTTGTGGCTGTAAGAGCCAAGTTTGCACATTTTTGCGCACCATTGCGTGAATCACGTGGGAGGCAAATTGGCAATCGTGGGACGAAATGTGCTGATTCAAGTGCAATTGTGTGGGTTGATGAGTTTGTAGATTGGAAGAGCTAAAAGAGTCTAAATTAAAATTAGCCATCTTGTAACCGCCGCTCTAATAGATGAGGCTAGACGGAATAGTTAGAAGGAATAAGGGCTTGAAGGAAGAAAGCATATGGCTGCTGGTCCAGACCAGGGAGATAGACACGGTTTTTCGAAAATACCAAATATGGAGGTCAAACATCAAACTGGTTGCGGGAGATGGTAATTTGAAGGCCGAAAGAGAGGCAAAATGTACAAGAGATGTAGGTCGGCCGTCTTACTGCAAATCCTAGATTCATGGAGGAAGGCGACAAGAATAAAGAATAGACTAGAAACATGTGTTGGTAGGGAAGCTATGCCATGTACGAGCCCCAGGCATAGGATTCACAGTACAGGTTCAGAAATAAAGACGTACTAGACTTGGATGGAAATGGAATCAATCTGTAAGGTCGTAAGGCATATCCATTTTCACTAGAAGCTTTACTAAAAAGCCGAAAAAGCCGGAATGTGCTATTCTACCGCCAGGCAAAGTTCAAGCCTGTTCACATTCGTATTGTATGTATAGTTTTGAAGAAGAGTCGAGAAATTGCCGAAAACCACGCTTAAAGGATAACAAGTAAAGTAACGAACTTCAAAGGGGAGGAAATTTTACTTGTTAGCAAATGACACAGGGATAATCTTCAATCTACAGAGTCTGCAAACCAGGCTGGTGTTGATGACTTAGAAATTTCATATGCAAAAGCAGGGCTGAAGGCTGAAGAGTCTGAGTGGTTTTGACGACTGAGTGAATGGGATGTGATTTGACTCAGGACATGTCAATGGAATGGAAGTAGCTTTCCGCTCCTGTGAGACGAGTATTTATTACAGGTAACCTAAGCCACGAATTTCATATCTCTACATGTTTGTGTGGCAGCCTCAGGCGAATCTTGAAACCAGAGGTTTTGCAAGTGCAATTTTATATGGTTCGATTTCACGTTTTAGTGGTTTCATTTATCTTTGAGGCACGGGTGTGATGCTGTAGGTTCACGTTGCTAAGATTCTACGCAAATTATGAAACATGTGCTTTGCTCTGTCTCTATGACAGTCAAGCTTCGAAATTTTAGTTCAAAAGATCTGATTCACATGCCTCAGGTCTTGTCCCGTGCAAACAAAAATTAGAATATCTGTAGCACTAGGATGGATCGCGACCCTTGAATCACATAAGTTGATGCTACCTGTACTTGCATCGAAGGTTCATCCCATCTCAAAAAGACCAGAATGAGCTAGTTGCCTAGCAACTGATCGAAGATTTGGGGGTACATCCTTGAATTGAGACTGTACGTGTTAAATGCATGCATTCAAGCATGCGGGCCAACTTGTTCAGACTTGTGGCGTTGTAATTAATGCATGTACTTTAACTGCAGGTAATACAGACAATACAGAGTACGATTGAATCCCAAGTCACTCACTGTATTGATCTTCAAGTCATGGAATCGAAGCCAAGGTGATTAAACTCGTTGCCAAAAGAAGCGTGGAGTGAAACCAAGATTGAAGGCAGCTAGTACAACTCCTTGTTCGTTACCTGTGGACTTGGGAATGCAAGCACCGTAACTGCAATTTAGCAGCCTATTTGACTTGAGCTAATGCCTGCTTTAATCCCTCTTTTAATTCAAACAGTTGCTAAAGCCACTGCTACTTGTTGCCTTCCTCCACCATTTCAATCACCCTTCTCGCAAGCATCATTAAACAAGTTAAGCAAATTCTACTAACGTGCCAGCTCGTCTGGCTCGTCTCTGAGCCATTCAATTTCCATGTCGGGGAACCTAATTGGAATTCTAGAAGGTGTTCTCAACAACAAGGTTTTGAAATCCTAATTCACATTGACTAAAGCCTGTCTGATACCCTGGGCTGTTGGCAATGCATCAAGGGCTGCAGTCGCTGTCAGACTAGACGTAAGGACTTTGGTATTGGCACCTAGGCCTCGTAGTACTTATGCTGTCAATGGGATTGTGCCCATGTGTTTATAGAATTTCGCGAATGGGATTTTGCCAGTCATCCCTTTCTAGGTGATGATGTGCAAAAAGACCGGCACCAAAGGGTCTAGTGTGTTATTGAAGCGTAAAAGGTGAGTGTTGCAAGCGGTTAATTATTGCGTAACCCTCGTCTTTGATTTTTAATTAAGCGTCTACACTGATCTGTTTCAATCTGAAAGCAAATTGCAAGAATGAATTGGCAACTTGTCTCGCCTCGAGTTTGAGCATTTCGCCAGCCGCACTAGGCCTGAAGGAGGTAAAGCTCAGTTCTTTTCCAAATTGTCAGTGCCAAATTCGACTCAGTGATTCCTACTCCAAAATTCAGCTGCAACGTGACAGCATTACATTCGAAAAGAAAGCATGGTGTTGACACGTGGTAAGCTCAAGCGTCCATACTCGAAACTATTTTACGCACGCATGATCATTTCCAAATCTGCTTAGCAACGGAACCCTTTGCCTGTCAACCTTGGCGTGCGTGGGTGAGAAAGTGAAAGTGATAGCGAGGCATAAATTGAAAATTGAATCTGTTGCCATGGCAACCGTGGTGATCAGTCAAGGACTGGGTGTAAAGAGCCGCTGGTATGGGCTGGAAATAGTAGCTTGATTTCACACAGAGTTGAGAGCACACAAACACCTTTATTGCAATAATAAAAGACTATTAGAAGCTTCCCTACCCTCGCATTCGATCTGAGTTGAGCTCGTGGTGAAGGAGCAGGAACTTGATTGAATACAGAGTGAGCATGATTTATTGTGTGGAAGAAAAAAGTCGCTGGGCTAGCTCGACTTGAGTGATGGAGCGAGAGTGCATTTATTTTACTCATTTCATTTGACATTCCCGAGTGCTTTAAAAGCTCCGAGTCGCCATGCTCACCGTCTACTTCGCAAACAAGTTAAGAAATGAAATGAACGTAGGCAAGAGAGAATTGAAGCTGTGCGATGACAATTTCCGAGACCCACAGCAACGGAATAAAGACAGGGCACCAGCTATACAATGGTGGACGGCAATGGAGTCGAGAGTAGGAAACTAAACTAATGACAATATAGGATGAAACAGGCACGTCGTTATCCCGGCCAAGCTTGTTCCCAGCTGTAAAGTGGATATTGTCCTGTGCCATATTCCAGGGAATGCAATAAGTAAAAGAGAAAGCTGTTCTAGAAGTATCGAGAAGGAGAGAGAGAGAGAGCAACTCGCGACGAAAGCGAAAGGATCGAGTATAGTAGTTGCGGGTAAGCCGAAGTGGAGATGTGGACTTGGAGACGTGAACGAATGAGGCAGAGAAAGGAGAAGCACGCTCGTGGAATTGGAGAGAACAAGTGGAATGAAAAAGCTACTGAGAGCTTAAGCCACAAGTTTCTCCGTGACGGCTGGCGACTGGAATTTTCCAGCATATGGGAAATATAGGCCAAGCTTTCTCCTCCTGTTGCCTCTGTCTTCCCGTTCCGCCTCCCCACCCTCATCAGAATGAAGTGGAACAGGCGGAACATGGGCCGAAGGATGGGGTGGAGGAGGGAGGGGAAAGAATTGGAGGGAGATGAAAAGAGAGAGAGAGAAGGATTCGTCGTCTTCGTCGTCTTCTTCTTCCAGCCCAACTCTAAGACGCATTTCTCTGATGCCGAAAGGATTTCATTGGCTTATGCATCCACAGTAGCTAATAATCTTTCCGTACATGATCATTTTCCGCCGTCATTGCTTCGTCGACAAGGCCTTGCCTTGAAAAAGAGCCGGCTGCCACCCTGCTCAATAATGCGTATTAAAATAGAAACTTTGACGGAAGCTGAGGCCAAAATCAACAGCTGAGAGTAAGCTTTCAGTGCCGAAGACTTACAAAGGCTGTACTAGGGTATCGAGCGAAGGTGATGCTCAGAACCATGGTTTTCATAACGTCATTTTGTAGTCACTTCGTAGCATGAATTTGATATTTCGTGGAGGCTGGGAGTTCCAGCCTAAGGATAAAAGGATAGCATGGGTTGGATCTGATGTTGCTCGGAGTTCCATGGAACGAGCGGGAGAAGCGTAGGAGCATGACTAAGCGACATTGTGGTCAATCTGCCCAATTAATTAAGCTGGTGCAAAATACCCTTTGTTTTTGTCATATGTCCTTGAATGTGTCGGGCTTCTTTTTCTTTCCATGGAGTTTTGCAGGAGTATGGCAGAATGACAGTGTTTGCACAAGCAGAATTACAATCTTGAGAACAAAAGAGGAAAAAACTCCCTCCCTCACGTACAAAGCCTTTCATCACCGGATATTGATCCTGAATTGGCAAGAAATTTTGCGAGAAATTCCAATTACGGTCGGTGACACATGTTGCGAAGAAGGGGATTTTCAGCTTCGAGTACGAGGTCTAGCCTCAGGTCTTTGATCATTCGGGTTCAAACGTGAAGGCACAGCTTATCCAGTACTAAGTCCTCAGGCTTTTGTTCCTTTGCGTTTGACGGCCTAGCATTTTATCGAGTACCAAGTTCCATTGTTGCAATGCGTCAATCGGTCTGAGAATTGCGTCGAAATGTGAATCTTCACGTTACATTGAAATCATGTGACACAAAAACCCTTAGGATGGGCACTTGGGACCGAATGCCTAAGGCCTGCTCAATGATGGACCTATTCCTTCGAGATTTGAAAAATCACTAGTAAATCCGGCATATGGTTCAGAATGATCACAACAGCCTCAAACTGCTGAACGCTTGGTAGAACGTAAATGCATCCTTACATTGCAACATGGGTGCATGGCACAACGCTCCGTTCTTTTCCCAACAGCGTGTATAGAATCCAGTAGGCTTTACAAGAACCTTCCACTCGTAGTGAATCAGCCAAAGCCTTTTCATCCTTTGGAAGAGACGTAGTAAGTTTTTTCCCTTGGATAAAAAGGAAACGCAAGCGAGCCCTGGCTCTCAGTTAGAAGCACACCAAGTTTGCACCATGAAGGCAAGGCTGTACAGAGGAGCGCAATAGATTGAAGGGAAGAGAGACAGCTCTCCAACATCACACCTAGTGGAAGAAGGACGGATCGAGTACTGCGAATCAGTTTCGCGAGTTCAGTTGCTTCTTGACTCTCTAACCTGTTGGTTGTGCATTTGTTCGTGGGACAATTGTGAACCTGACTGAGGAGATTCATAAGGAACGCGTGTGACAAAAGAACATAAGACATACTTGATTCCCTCCTTGAACAGAGTGTTTGTTCCCCCGTGAGTCTGACTTAAAACTCGGTGTTTTTTCTCTGCATTTGGTCGAAATTTATCCAGGAAAACAATTACTGAAACTCGATCCTTCTCTAGTCTCATCCCAGACTTGTAAAAGTCTGCAGGACATTTGACTCTTGCACCAAGCTGGTGAAGTAATTCTCAAGCAGAGATCAAGTACGTGTTGCTATAGTGACAAAAATTTACGGGATTAAAAGTGAAAAGTGTGTTCCAGGAATCAGATTCGGAGGAAGGAAAGCGTCTGCTCCAAGAGTCAGTCTCCTCTGACTTGAACAACAGGTGTGTTTTCTCTCAATCCATTATCATAAAACGAGCCTAGCAACAGGGGCCAGTCTGGTTTGTTCTGCCCGCAGATTTTTCATTGTTATCATCAAATTTCCTTCAATTTAGTAATACAACTCTCTGAAGCCTCTCTTCTCGAAGCAAAGCTTGTTTGCACCTTTGCTGACTGAGATCTCATCTTGATTCAGCTCTCAAGTTGAACTCGTCGTAGCCCAGCCTACGTGAGCTTCTAACAGCTGGCTGAGAAAGAAAAGGAAAGGGTTGAGGTTGAGAGACAAGGAGGGACGGGAGAGACGGAGAGAAAAAGCACACACATATTCTCGACAAAGTTGCTGCCAGCCTCCGACAAAACCGAGTTGGATTGCTGGGAGACGCGGTGCGGTGAAGTACTTCCGATCTTTTTTTTCACAGCATGTGAACCTCCTCGGGTGCGAAAAGCACAGATTTTTTCACCAGCTCTCTCACCACAGTGTGCTCTTTTTTACCAGAGTAACACCGAGTTGTGACTCGGAGTCTGTCTGAGTGTGGTGGAAAATTGCAAATACTTTCCTTTTTCAAAGTGGTTTGCTGAAAATCACGAGCGCCAAAGATTTCAGCTTCGTAGTGCTTCCAAGCTTATTCAGGTTCTCTTTCTCTCACAATCCGACGATCAGATTTCCCAACGAGTAAAGTAAGTAGATCAAAAGTTTCCAGAGGGTAGCAGTGGCACGGACAAATTTCAAACATCAGGTTTTGAGCGGTTTCCACTAGAACCGATTCGAGGTCCAGAGTCCCAAATCCTGGGATGGTAAAAGCTTAAAAGTTCCAGTCTGTATATAAGTCAGGTGTCCTAACGGCTGTTGGACGTGAATCATAAGGAGAATTTGAACGATTTCAAATGAATGCCAATTCAATTGAACAATGCTATAGGAGAAGCAGGAACGTGCAACGACAGTTCTGAGACCGTCAAGGCTTGACGATTGCGTTGTTGTGTTGTATGTACATACGTTGGTGAATTTGTGGTTCGCCGTCTTCGTAAGAGATCTTTGATCCGTGTGATCGTGATCGGTGAGATAATCTGCTCATACATAACAAGTAAGTACGTGTGTACTCGTCATTCTTCTTCGATAGCTGGATGAAGCTGCAGTCTATTTTTACGTCATTAGAAGATCGTGAGAGAGTTAAGAAAGGATCGTCTAGGAGAGCAAGCTGGGTTACTCATTGCAAAAT